>JAJTJO010000031.1:0-45966 GCA_024550625.1 Dendroctonus valens | reverse complement strand
TTCTCTTTTCGTGATTCTTCCTTCGTGATTGTGGCTAAAATTACCTCTCCTACTCAACATGTCAACCTCACCTGCGCGTGGTGCACACCTGCTTTTGCAAACGAGGCTCTGACGACGGAGTCACGCAGGTATAACTGTATTACGAGGCTAGGAAATGTAGTCCTCTGATACGACTCTCTACAACCCGCAATGGCCAGAGGGGTAGAAAGAAAGCTAAAAAACTCCTTATTGTATGGCGACAAAGAACTTACGGCCTCAGTCCTCGGCAGTCACCGACTCCCGGCCAAGATATGAGGGTGCGAAGAATTATCGGGTACGACCAGGCTATCAAAAACGAAAGATGCAGGTTGCTACAAACTACAAGAGCTCTGTCAACAGACAAAAGATTGCGCAACGGAAGGAAGAAGAGCTTCAAACACGTAAACTGGGACGTTGTAGAATTGACGAAGTTAGAAGAAAAAAGGGAGAAGAACAGCTAAGAGTGTGAGTCAGGACACCTGTCTATATAAGGAGACAACGACTCGACTGATGGAGGAGTAGGTTTCCAAGTTGTCCAGATAGATAGTGTAGGCTTGAGAGTGGCATTTCTTCTAAGCTGCTAAGACTGAGCTCAAAATACAGACTAAAAGTTATTGAGGTCTATGCCCCAGCAGCTATACATTCGCACGAGGAAGTGAAAAGCTTTCATGAGGACACTGCAACACAGATGGCAAAAACACCAACTCATTACAAAGTTATTATAGGAGATCTGAGTGCAAAACTTGGATATAAAGAGGATGATGCTGAGTCCGCTATGGGTAAACATGGGTATCGCCAGAGGAATAAAAGAGGAAATCCACTCCTTGACTTCCTGGCACACCATGGACTGTATACAATGAACTCATTTTTCACTATAATTCACGCAATCAGAAACCTACTCACAAACAGACACCTACAAGTACGCATAGACAACACCCCTCTCCCTGAACAAGGACTCCCGCAAGGATCCGCGCTATCACCCCTTCTTTACAATATATACTGCCACGACCATATACAATTCACAGTCTCCACGATAAAAGACACATTGACCAATCGGCTTACATACTACAATACGCCGACGACACTGCATTGATCGTGCACGACAAAACTACATTAAAAGCAGTACAAAAACTTCAACACTACAGACAATACAATTGCTTGGTTCTACAACTGGAGACTTACACCAAAACGCCAAGAAAAAACCAACTACTTTTACCCAAACCACCAAATTAAAGACTACTCTCCCTCAATAACACAGACGGAAACAGAATTCGACCAAAACAAGAGGCAAAATATCTAGGAATGACACTGGACCAAAAACTAAAATTTAAAAACACGCACAGGAGTAAAGAACAAAAATCATTCAACGGACAAAACAACTTCCGATCACTAACATACAAAGACATAAGGAATCAGTACAAAGGACCGCCACAAAAATGACCATCAATATGTAGACCTCTGCTTGACTATCGGCCATTATACTGACAGCGAATGCATCTAGGAAAACTAACAACACATTCAAACCAACAAAACAGATTGCCCTGAGATCAATAACGAAATAAACATCCTCAAACCAACTACTCTACGAACGAACAAAAATAACGGCTAATAACAGAAAGACAACTCCAATTGCAAACGAAATGGAAAACAATCCCTACAACTGGACCCTACTGAATCCCTTGGCTTACGAGACAAAGAGACAATCCCGCTTTCCGCCTCCCAACAACAAACCTTGAACACTTCCAACACGAATGAACCAACCTGCTGGACGATGAAAAGACAAAAAGAGCAGGGGGACTAAATTCCAAGCATCTGCATACACTGATGCACCAACTCTTTATTCCTTTGGCCATACCAGTTCACCCTAGAGGAGTCAGCATCATCCTCTGTACCCATCCAAGTTTGACACTCAGATATCCTATAATAACTTTGCAATGAGTTGGTGTTTTTGCCATGGTGCTGCAATGTCCTCATAAAAGCTTCTCCACTTCCTCGTCGAATGTGTAGTTGCTGGGGCATAGGACCTGAATACTTTTAGTCTGTATTTTGAGCTCAGTCTTAGCAGCTTAGAAGAAATGCCACTCTCAAGCCTACACTATCTATCTGGATAACTTGGAAACCTACTCCTCCATCAGTCGAGTCGTTGTCGCCTTTTTGTAGAACAGGGTTTCCTGACATCACTCTTAGACTGTTTCTTCTCCTTTTGTTCTAACTTCGCTCAATTCTACAACGTCCCAGTTTACGTGTTTTGAGCTCTTCTTCCAGTTCCAGCCAATCTTTTGTCTGTTGACAGAGTCTCTTGTATTCCTTGTAGCAACCTGCATTCTTCGTTTTTGATAGCATGGTCGTACCCGATGATTCTTCGCACCCCTCTATCGTGGCCGGGAGTCGGTGAACTGCCGAGGACTGAGGGCCGTAAGTTTCTTGTCGCCATACAATAAGGAGTTTTTAGTCTTTCTTCTACCCCTCTGGCCATTGCGGGTTGGTAGAGAGTCTTATTCTAGAGGACTACATTTCCTTAGCCTCGGTAATACAGTTATACCGCCGTGACTCGGTCGTCAGAGCCTCGTTTGCAAAATGCAGGGTGCACCACGCGCAGGTGAGGTTGACATTTGAGTAGGAGAGGATAATTTGAGCCACATCACGACCCCATTTTTACCCTATCAGATGTTCCTCTAATGCTAAAATGCCTAAAATTCGTCATTGAAACGAAACTTTCCAGAGCATGTTTACAGCATGTTGCTCTAATGCTCTGGAAATGTTTCGTTTCAATGACGAATTTTAGGAGGTTTTGAATTTTTGAACTTGAAAACGTTTTGTTTTAAGCACATTTTTAGGATTAAGAGATTAAGGCCATGGGAAAAAAGCAAAATTGAGGGAATTTGAGAAACATTTTAATAATGTCCCTAGAAGTTCTAGTTCCTGAATTGACTTGAGAAACCGTTTTTTGAAAAATTAATTACTAAAAAACGAACTCGGTTATTTTATTGAATTTGGTCTCATTTTAAAGAAAAAAACGGTGTTCTGATGCTGTTGAACTTTTCATTTTAATGGCACATTTTAACAACGTTTTTAATCAGTACCTTTAAGTCAACTTTGAATAGTAGTAGTAGTAAACATCTTTATTTCTAAAAAAGGCTATCGACCTATCGGTCTTTCTGCCCTTGTTTAATACATGCAGTCTTAATCTAAATAAAAAACAAATATGAAAATTCTCCTATTCTAGGTTAACAATAGTAGTAGTAAACATCTTTATTTCTAAAAAAGGCTATCGACCTATCGGTATTTCTGCCCTTGTTTAATACATGCAGTCCCAATCTAAATAAAAAACAAATATGAAAATTCTCCCATTCTAGGTTAACAATACTATTAAATAAATAAGATTTCAGTGGCAAGAAGAAATTATTTTATTGTCCACTAGTCCGTTGCGTTTGTAAGGGTTCGAGTAGCGTTAATGTAGGGAAACGGAAGCGGGATTGTCTGGTTGGTCTTGTAAGACAAAGGGGATTCAGTATGGTCCAGTTGTAGGGGTTGTTTGTCCATTTTGTCTGTAGCTGTATGAGTCTTTCCGAAATCTTTGTCATGTTTGTGCGTTCGTATAGTAGTTGGGTGGGGGAGTTGTGTAGTGGGTTTTGGGGAGTGTCTTATTCGTGTTATTAGTCTTAGTGCAATTTGTTCTGTTGTTTGTGTATAACGTTTTGTCCTTTCTGTTCCGTTGGTCATGAGTATATGTCCAAAGTCTAGCAAGGGTCTACAAATAGCTTTATATATTTTGGTGGCGGTGTTTGTGCTAATTCCTCTGTCTTTGTAGGTTAGTGATCGGAAGTGTTTTGTTCTCTTTATTGTTTCTGCCCAGATGTTTCGTATGTGTTTAGTGAATTTAAGTTTGTGGTCGATTGTGATTCCAAGGTATTTTACGTCGTTTTTTGGTTGTGTCGTTTGGCCGTCTGCAGTTCATTGTAGGGGAGTCAGCGTTGAGTCTGTGGTTTGTGAGCAGAAGTTGTTTTTTTGACGCGTTTGGTGTTAGTCTCCATTTATAAAACCATGTCATTGTGTTGTTTGTTAGTGTTTGGAGTCTTTGCGCTGCTCTCTCAGTAGTTTTGTCATGTACAATAAGTGCCGTGTCGTCTGCGTATTGTAATATGTATGCCGATCTGTCGATTTGATTTTGTCTGGTAAGTTGTAATTGTATATGTCATGGCAGTATATATTGTAGAGAAACGGTGAGAGCGGGGATCCTTGAGGGAGCCCTTGTTCAGGGGAAAAAGAAAATGACAGTGTTTTGTCAATTCGTACTTGTGTTGTCTGTTTTCTAGTAAGTTCTTTATGGTGTGTAGTAGATATGTTGGTGTGTGTAGTTTGTATAGTTTGTACAGTAAGCCTCTATGCCAGACACTATCAAAAGCCTTGTTAATGTCCATAAACAGGCAAGCTGTCTTTCTGTCAGTTAGGTGGGTAGTTTGTATATTGTTGGCCAAAATAAAGAGCGGATGAACAGTCGAGTGATGCTGTTTCTTTGAATAGTTTCAGCCAAACTTCAAATTTGTGCTTGAAATGTTTGATCTGATTTCCACGAAATCCGCAACCGTTTTTAATAAAAAAATTGTGGAAGTTTGCGTCAATTTGAAGACAAACTACTTCTAAAAGACTCGAGAAAAGCTAAATTTACAATAGAAAAGGGTTTGACCAAAAAAAAATGTTCGATTCAGTGTCTGATCTGTTGATTTGACTTCGATGAAACAATCAACCGGTTGTTCAAACATTCATTACAAAGAAACAAGCCAAGCTACATCGTTGATTTTGGTTCGATATTCAAGAGAAACCCTTGCTGTAAACCTGTGGAAACATGCACTTTAATTGCACACTTGGGAGGATTTTAGCATTATTTCAAGTTTCGAGTGTCTGGAAGTGTTGGATTTTGCCTCGATAAAAGCAGTGAAATTTTTCTTTTAATTCTTTGAAAGGAAACCCGATAAACTTGGGTATTGATTGTAGTGTGATTTTAAAGATATAGCGACCCTCAAGGACTAGGAAAGTTCCATTTTAATGACAAACTTGGAAAAGTTTCAGCCGAAGTTTAAATCTGTGCTTCGAATGATTTGATTTGACTTCGATTAAATGGGCAACAACATGGGTGTTTTCAAACATTCATTCTCAAAAAAACCTGCTGATTTAACCGGTCGATTTTTGCAACAGTTTGCAGATAAAAGAGTGGGTTTTAGATTCTGGAATGTTTCATTTCACCGATGAGGTGGAGGAGCTTTTTTGGCAAATTTTTGCATCTGGGGTTTAAACTGTTGGATTTGCTTTTAATAAAATTAATTTTTTTTTCGAAAATGACTAGTCAAAAAACCTGCTAAAGTGCGGCTTTGATTTGAGCAAGTTTTTAGAAATGAAACCTTCTTCAAGCCCTGAAAAGGTGCAAACTTGAGCGAATATTGAAATAATTTCAATAATCTGACTCGCAGTGCTTTCTTTGACTTTGATGAAATGGGCGACTATTTTTTCAAAAAATAATTCCCAAAAAACCAGCTAAATTAGCGCGATGAATTTTTCACCGTTTTATAGCTAAAAGGTTGCTTTACTATCCTGGAAATTTTCATTTTAATAAGGAACTTTGAAAAGTTCAAATATGTTCCTTGAATATTTAATGTGACTTCCATCAAAACACTAATAGGCCAATACAAACAAGGACAAATGGCTAGAGGCATGCAAAGAAATAGAAAAAGACGAAGGTAAAACGTACTGGCAAAAAATAAAAAAACCGTCACGATTCAAAAAAAACATTATTACTGGTACCATAAATGAAAACGGTACAGAACTGTATACAGACAAGGCCAAAGCGGACGCATTTGCCAGACATTTTCAACATGCCTTCACAACCTCCACTAACCCTAACTTTGACGACCAAAACTTTAACGCAATAAATGATTGGTACGAGACCTACTTCACAAACGAAACAAACAACGCACATCAACTAATTACTGAAGAAGAATACGACGAAGCACTCGCACACATTAAAAACACGGCGCCCGGAAAAGACAATATAAAAGGCAAACTACTGAAAAATCTTACTCCACAAACACACACACACACACATACTGAACCTATTCAACAACTGTATGGAAAACAGGAATAATAATACCAATTCCTAAAACCGGACTAGACAATACACAAACACAAAACTACAGACCTATCACACTACCCCCTGTACTGAGTAATTTTTGAAACTATAATAAAAAATAGACTGCAACAATCAGTTGGACAACACATACCACAATACCAATTCGGGTTTAAACCTAAACACTCAACTGTTCACCCACTTTTTATACTAACCAACAACATACAAACAACTCACCTCACGAACAAGAAAACAGCATGTCTCTTCATGGACATCAATAAGGCCTTTGACAGTGTCTGGCACAAAGGACTTTTATATAAACTTTACCAGCTTAAAACCCCCAAATACATAATTCACGCAATCAGAAACCTACTCACAAACAGACACCTAGAAGTACGCATAGACAACACCCTCTCCTTTGGTTTCTCCCCTGAAGAAGGACTCCCACAAGGATCCCCGCTATCACCCCTTCTTTACAATATATACTGCCACGACATACACAATCACAGTCTCCACGACAAAAGACGCATTGACAAATCAGCTTACATACTACAATACGCCGACGACACTGCATTGATCGTGCACGACAAAACTACAGTAAAAGTAGTACAAAAACTTCAAACACTAACAGACAATACAATTGCTTAGTTCTACAAATGGAGACTTACACTAAACGCCACGAAAAACCAACTACTTTTACCAAACCACCAAATTAAAGACGACTCTCCATCAAGAACAACTGACGGAAACAGAATTAGACCAAAACAAGAGGCAAAATATCTAGGAATGACACAGGACCAAAAACTAAAATTTATAAAACACGCACAGAACGTAAGAACAAAAATCATTCAAGGGACAAAACACTTCCGATCACTGACTTACAAAGGCAAAGGAATCAGTACAAAGACCGCCACAAAAATTTACCAATCAATATGTAGACCTCTGCTTGACTACGGACATATACTGACAGCGAATGCATCTAGGAAAGCTAAACAACAAATTCAAACAATAGAACAGATTGCGCTGATATCAATAACCAAAATAAGACATCCTAAAAAACCAACTACACAACCCCTCAAACCAACTACTCTACGAACGAACAAAAATAACGCGAATAACATTAAGACAACTCCAATTGCAAACGAAATGGAAAAACAATCCCTACAACTGGACCCTACTGAATCCCCTTTGCCTCACGAGACAATCCCGTTTCCGCTTCCCAACAGCAACACTACTTGAACACTTCCCACACGACTGAACCAACCTGCTAGACGATGAAAAGACATGACATAGAAGAGAGATTTTTTTTGCTTTGTAATAATTTTAAGTTTACAGTTAAGATAGTTTAAGTTAGAAAATTAATTAATTATTGGATTAATTTTCTAACTTAAACTATCTTAACTGTAAACTTAAAATTATTACAAAGCAAAAAAAAAATCTCTCTTCTATGTCATGTCTTTTCATCGTCTAGCAAAGTATCACAAAGGAACCAGCGAAGCTAAAGGGTTGATTTTGAGTTGAAAACAAAAAAACTCCTTTTAACCGACAGGAAAAAAGTTAACTTTTAAATGGCAAGCAGTTTTGCCAAAAATTTCAAATCAGCCAAACTTTAAAAATTGTTTATTTCACTTCCATATAATCAGCAACAATTTTTTTTTCAAAAATTCACTACCAAAAAACCAGCAACTTGGGTAGATTTCGATACGATTTTGAAAATGCAACTCGATTTCGGGCAAAAGTGGGTCAAAACATCAGCATTGTTGTTACTTGGGCTCCAGGTAGTTAATTCCAAAACATGTAAATTAAACGGTTAAATGTTGCAACGACACTTTGAATGAATCGTACATATAATTAAGCATTTGTTTTTCCAATTGTTCGATTAATTTGCGTAACTTATACTAATAGCTTTGTATGACCCCACGTTGAAAAACCGAGCGGATTTAGGTCAGGGGGATTTGCAGGCCGATGAATGCTCTTGATTGGAGCATTTGGTATGTTATTGAAGAGACTGCGTTGGAATAAAGGCATTGATCTACCGGATTAAGAGTCAGCGAAGTAAATTGGGTTAAATATTGGATGAGAGCCGGCTTTTGGTATGAATTCGCTTCAGCATGCAATAAAACGCATTTAAGTACTTAAAACAGTGCAAATAAAGCCGGCATTGACTGACGGATTTCATTTCCGGTTTCATTTCAGTGTTAAAACGGAAATAGTTTTTGGTGATTTTTCTGATTTACTACACGTGCTTCAAACATGTCTCGGTTTCAAGACGCAAATCGAATCTTCTAGTTGCGATTGCCATTATTCTGAGTGTTATTTACGCGTTGTTGTTGTTGTGGGTCGACTTAATAATTTCGACTACTTCAGGGAGTTATTTCAGTTGGCTTGGGATGCTGGCGCTTTCATCGATTTAACCTACTTTTTACCGCAAAAAAACATCCGAACTCGATAAGTTGTTTATGGTAAGCTGAGTGTACGCTCAGTATTTTCGCATCCCGATCAAACTGGACCAATATTAAAATTAATATCCAGCAATGTTCGGCCTTGGGCAATTTTCCGTTCAATTCGGTTTTGGGTCAGTGAAATCGTAAAATAAATAATGGCCAGTGATGACTTTTGTTCATAATATTCGCTCCTCTGCACCGAATGCCGTAAACCGGCAATAAAATTGCTAAAGTCGCGGTTGTAAAATTTTAATAAGACACACTAATCCATTCCAGATGCTCTATTAAATGTGAAATTAGAGCTGCGTTAAATGACGATATTTCGGGAATAAAGGGGAACAATTCACGGCCGGTTAGCTTTCCCTTTACTAATCATTGAAATACACAATTAATGGGGCCGCATCCTTGAAAGAGCGCCCAAAATCGATCTGTTGTAATCTGAAATTCCCGAATGGAAATCCTCCCGCTCATCCCGAAATAGGGTCAAACGGTGAAGACGAATCAGAAGATCAAACGTCTTGATAGAGTGCGTTTGTCATAGTTAACGAGCAGATTTGCGCTTCCATTAAACTCCCTGGAGAGTTTCTGTTACATACAGAGCAAATGTTGGAATTATTATAATTTTACGTGCCAATTACGACTTTAGCCGCGGAATTTTCACACAGGGTGAAATTTCTGGTCGAAAAGTGCCTGTTTAAACCTCTTCGTATCCGTGTTTATGATATTTATATCTAACTTCCCTTCTATGTAAAGTTCATAACCTAATTTTAACGCAATTAATTAATAAACTTTTATTATCGTGCTTTTACAAGTTTCTTTGTTCTCTGCAAACGTCCCAACTGTCTTATATAAGAGGTGTTTAAGATCGCTTGGGTCTAACGTGTCGCTTTCGTCAGCGACAAACATCCTCAGAGGCGATGCTAAACACAATGCATAAGAGATATTTTGTTCTCTTGATTGTGATTGACCAAATTAAAGAAAATGTCAAGGCTCTGTCTCGAACTGTTTGATTTCACATCGATAAAAACAGGAAATTAAAAAACTAATTGCGAAGGAATCAGGAAATATACCGCAATTTCTTCGAAAATAACATCCTCCTCTGAGGACATGGAAAGTTTCATTTCAAAGGCAAATTTGCGAAAAAATGACACCAAAGTATGATTTTTGCACGATTTTGAAGGCAAGCTCTTTCTTTCAAGAAAATATCAATTTTAAATGGCAAGTTTCAGTGATTGTTGCCAAGAATTTCTATCTCCTGGCCCTCTGAACCGGTTTGATTTGACTTTGATAAAATTAGCAACGGTTTTTTCAAAAATTTCTTACTGGAAAACCAGTTGCGATGAAGCTAGGATTTTGGTACGAATTGGGAGATAAAACCATGCTCTAAGCTCCTGAAAAGTGGTGTTTTAGTTGCAGAATTGGGCAAGCTTGGAGAACATTCATGAATGATGAGTTCCTGAGACTCTCTATAGAAAAGATATGCAGATTTCTGTACCTGTTTCCGAAATAGCACGTTTTAAACCTCGGCAGCCAATTTGAAAATTGAAATAATCCAATTTTTATTCAGAGTCTTAATCACGTTTTATAGATATAAACATTTGAACTTCTAACGTTTTAAAGGTTAGGAATTTTTAAAATAAAATCTATTGTGGAAAATACAAATCAGAACGCGCTCTATCTCAAATATTTTTAGGATTCTTCACATCACTTTACTGGTTCCAAAAATTTCGATGGACCGAAATTTGACAATTTGCCTTCTTACTTTTTAATGGTTAGGAATTGCTGATAAAACCCAACTATAAAAAAAAAACAGTTCTTTAAACGCTCTATCGAAAAGGTCTGAATGATTACTGGAATATTTTTAGCCGTTTACGAGATAGAAGCTCTTAAGCTTCGACAGTCTCTATTAAATTTGACCATATCGCTTCTTACGTTTTAAGGGTTAGATATCTTTGAGTACGGCTAATTCGGAAACGGTCGATATATCGAAACGATGCCGATGATTATGCAGTTGGTTTGAACCGTTTTAATTAAATATTAATAGAAAACTGCAAGAATTAATAAAAATTCGGGTATTTTTTGACTTTAGATATTTCCCTACTTCCTACAACGTATGTTCAAAACACCCTACAGACAGAGTTCTTATGACTAATTAGATATCTTCGACCGTCTCTGATATGAACGGTTTCCTTATTTCTGCTCCTATCTTTTTAGAGGTTAGATATTTTTGATAAACATCGAAATTTAATTAACAGCAAAAATGAAATCGTAAAAAAACTTCAAAAAATTCTTGTGGAAGAACAAATTGCTCAAATTGAACCAAATTCACCAATTGAGTAAACTGAAGCTTCCTCTATCGATCACTGATATCCACATTCAAAAACCTCGAATGGTTTCTCAAATAGAAGACTGAGGAGGGCAGTGTGCAAAAATGAAAAAATCGCAAAAAACTTCTCAAATTTCAAAAATTTCTAGAAAAAGAACCAATTGCTCGCGTGGAACCACATCTCAAGTTAACTGACGCTTCCTCTATCGATCACTGATATCCGCATTCAAAAGCCTCGAATGGTTTCTCAAATAGGAGACTTAGGAGGGCAGTGTGCAAAAATGAAAAAAATGCAAAAAGCTTCTCAAAGTTAAAAAAAAAATTGCAAAAGAACCAGCTGCTTCAATGGAACCAAATCCGCACCCCGAGTTAACTAAACTTCCTCTATCGATCACTGATATCCACATTCAAAAGCCTTGAATAGTTTCTCAAATAGGAGACTTAGGAGGGCAGTGTGCATAAATGAAAAAATCGCAAAAAGCTTCTCAAAGTTGAAAAAATTTTTTGCAAAAGAACCAATTGCTTCAATGAAACCAAATCCTCACCCCGAGTTAACTAAACTTCCTCTATCGATCACTGATATCCACATTCAAAAGCCTCGAATGGTTTCTCAAATAGGAGACTTAGGAGGGCAGTGTGCAAAATGAAAAAAATGGCAAAACGCTTCTCAAAGTTAAAAACTTTCTTGCAAAAGAACCAATTGCTTCAATGGAACCAAATCCGCATCCCAAGTTAACTAAACTTCCTCTATCGATTACTGATATCCACATTGAAAAGCCTCGAATTGTTTCTCAAATATGAGACTGAGGTGGACAGTGTGCAAAAATGAAAAAAAATCACAAAAAGCTTCTCAAAGTTCGAAAATGTCTTGCAAAAAACGCAATTGCTGGAATGGAACCAAATCCACACCCCGAGGTAACTGAAGCTTCCTCTATCGGTCACTGGTGTCCACGTTCAAAAGCCTCGAATGGTTTCTCAAATAAAAGACTCAGGATGGCAGTGTGCAATAATTAGAAAATCGCCAAAAGCTTCTTAAAGTTAAAATATTTTTTTGTAAAAGAACCAATTGCTCGAATGGAACCAAATCCACTCCTCGAGTAAACTAAAGCTTCCTCTATCGATCACTGATATCCACATTTAAAAGCATCGAATGGTTTCTCAAATAGGAGACTTAGGATGTCAGTGTGCAAAAATAAAAAATTGCAAAAAAACTTCTCAAAGTTAAATTTTTTTTTTGCAAAAGAACCAATTGCTTCAATGGAACCAAATCGGCACCCCGAGTTAACTGAAGCTTCCTCTATCGATCACTGATGTCCACATTCAAAAGCCTCGAATGGTTTCTCAAATAGAAGACTTAGGAGGGCAGTGTGTAAAAATGAAAAAAAATAGCAAAACGCTTCTCAAAGTTAAAAAAAAATTTGCAAAAGAACCAATTGCTTCAATGAAACCAAATCCGCACCCCGAGTTAACTAAACTTCCTCTATCGATCACTGATATCCACATTCAAAAGCCTCGAATGATTTCTCAAATAGGAGACTGAGGAGGGCAGTGTGCAAAAATGAAAAAATCGCAAAAAGCTTCTCAAAGTTAAAATGTTTCTTGCAAAAGAACCAATTGTTCGAATCGAACCAAATCTACACCCCGAGTTAACTGAAGCTTCCTCTATCGATCACTGATATCCGCATTCAAAAGCCTCGAATGATTTATCAAATAGGAGACTGTGGTGTGCAAAAATGAAAACATCGCAAAACGCTTCTCAAAATTAAAAAATTTCTTGTAAAAGAACCAATTGCTCGAATGGAACCAAATCCACACCCCGAGTTGACTGAAGCCTCCTCTATCGATCACTGAAATCCGCATTCAAAAGCCTCGAAAGGTTTCTCAAATGGGAGACTTAGGATGACAATGTGCAAAATGAAAAAATCGCAAAACGCTTCTCAAAGTTAAATTTTTTTTTTGCAAAAAAAACCAATTGCTTCAATGGAACCAATTCGCACCCCAAGTTAACTGAAGCTTCCTCTATCGATCACTGAAATCCGCATTCAAAAGCCTCGAATGGTTTCTCAAATAGGAGACTTAGGAGGGCAGTGTGCAAAAATGAAAAATCGCAAAAAACTTCTCAAAGTTCAAAAATTTCTAGTAAAAGAACCAATTGCTCGCATGGAACCAAATCCACATCTCGAGTTAACTGAAGCCTCCTCTATCGATCACTGATATCCGCATTCAAAGCCTCGAATGGTTTCTCAAATAGGAGACTTAGAAGGGCAGTGTGCAAAAGTGGAAAAATCGCAAAAAGCTTCTCAAAGTTAAAATGTTTCTTGTAAAAGAACCAATTGCTCGAATCGAACCAAATCCACACCCCGAGTTAGCTGAAGCTTCTTCTATCGATCACTGATATCCACATTCACAAGCCTCGAATGGTTTCTCAAATATGAGACTGAGGTGGACAGTGTGCAAAAATGAAAAAATCACAAAAAGCTTCTCAAAGTTCGAAAATGTCTTGCAAAAAACGCAATTGCTGGAATGGAACCAAATCCACACCCCGAGGTAACTGAAGCTTCCTCTATCGATCACTGATATCCACATTCAAAAGCCTCGAATGGTTTCTCAAATAAAAGACTCAGGATGGCAGTGTGCAATAATTAGAAAATCGCCAAAAGCTTCTTAAAGTTAAAGATTATTTTTTGTAAAAGAACCAATTGCTCGAATGGAACCAAATCCACTCCTCGAGTAAACTAAAGCTTCCTCTATCGATCACTGATATCCACATTTAAAAGCATCGAATGGTTTCTCAAATAGGAGACTTAGGATGTCAGTGTGCAAAAATAAAAAATTGCAAAAAACTTCTCAAAGTTCAAAAATTTATTGCAGAAGAAGCAATTCCTCAAATGGAACCAAATCCACACCCCGAGTTAACTGAAGCTTCCTCTATCGATAACTGATATCCACATTCAAAAGCATCGAATGGTTTGTCAAATAGGAGACTTAGGAGGGCAGTGTGCAAAAATGAAAAAATCGCAAAAAGCTTCTCAAAAGTTAAAAAAAAATTTTTGCAAAAGAACCAATTGCTTCAATGGAATCAAATCCGCACCCCGAGTTAACTAAACTTCCTCTATCGATTACTGATATCCACATTGAAAAGCCTCGAATGATTTCTCAAATAGGAGACTAAAGAGGACAGTGTGCAAAAATGAAAAATCGCAAAAAGCTTCTCAAAGTTAAACATTTTTTTTGCAAAAGAACCAATTGCTTCAATGAAACCAAATCCTCACCCCGAGTTAACTAAACTTCCTCTATCGATCACTGATATCCACATTCAAAAGCCTCGAATGGTTTCTCAAATAGGAGACTTAGGAGGGCAGTGTTCAAAAATGAAAAAATGGCAAAACGCTTCTCAAAGTTAAAAAATTTCTTGCAAAAGAACCAATTGCTTCAATGGAACCAAATCCGCACCCCAAGTTAACTAAACTTCCTCTATCGATTACTGATATCCACATTGAAAAGCCTCGAATGGTTTCTCAAATATGAGACTGAGGTGGACAGTGTGCAAAAATGAAAAAATCACAAAAAGCTTCTCAAAGTTCGAAAATGTCTTGCAAAAAACGCAATTGCTGGAATGGAACCAAATCCACACCCCGAGGTAACTGAAGCTTCCTCTATCGGTCACTGGTGTCCACGTTCAAAAGCCTCGAATGGTTTCTCAAATAAAAGACTCAGGATGGCAGTGTGCAATAATTAGAAAATCGCAAAAAGCTTCTCAAAGTTAAAAATTTTTTTTTGCAAAAGAACCAATTGCTCGAATGGAACCAAATCCACTCCTCAAGTAACTAAAGCTTCCTCTATCAATCACTGATATCCACATTAAAAAGTATTGAATCGTTTCTCAAATAGGAGACTTAGGATGTCAGTGTGCAAAAATAAAAAATTGCAAAAAACTTCTCAAAGTTAAATTTTTTTTTGCAAAAGAACCAATTGCTTCAATGGAACCAAATCGGCACCCCGAGTTAACTGAAGCTTCCTCTATCGATCACTGATATCCACATTCAAAAGCCTCGAATGGTTTCTCAAATAGAAGACTTAGGAGGGCAGTGTGTAAAAATGAAAAAAATAGCAAAACGCTTATCAAAGTTAAAAAAAAATTTGCAAAAGAACCAATTGCTTCAATGAACCAAATCCGCACCCCGAATTAACTAAACTTCCTCTATCGATAACTGATATCCACATTGAAAAGCCTCGAATGGTTTCTCAAATAGCAGACTTAGGAGGGCAGTGTGCAAAAATGAAAAAATCGCAAAAAGCTTCTCAAAGTTAAAATGTTTCTTGCAAAAGAACCGATTGCTCGAATCGAACCAAATCCACACCCCGAGTTAACTGAAGCTTCTTCTATCGATCACTGATATCCACATTCAAAAGCCTCGAATGGTTTCTCAAATAGGAGACTTAGGAGGGCGGTGTGCAATCATTCATCATTTCCATTCCCCACCCAAACCGCTCGATTTGACTTTGACCGAATAAACAAGCGCATTTTGAAAAATAAATTATCAAGAAACCCGGTGAACTAAAGGGTGGATTTTGGCCCCATTTTGGAAAGAAAACTTTGCTTTAATGCTACGGAAAAATTCATTTGCATGAAAAATGTTTTCGAATTTTAACAGAATTTTATGCCTCCGAATGTTTGATGATCGCTCGATAAAGTACTCAACATTTTATGTAAAAAAAATATTGCCAAGAAACGAAATTACCTAGAGAATTGATTTTAGCTATTTTTTGACGATAAAGCCGCCCTCAGAAGACCAAAAAAGATCCATTTTAAAGACATTTTCAAGAAAATTTGAGTGAAACTTTAAATCTGTGTGTCTCGAATGCTTGTCTTGATTTGTTCTTGGCTTGACTTGTTCTTCATAAATAGATTAGGAAAAACCTAGTTAACTTAAAGGGTTGATTTTTGCACAATTTTGGAAGAAAACTCTTTCCTTCGGGAACAGTTCAATTTCCAAAAGCAAATTTGAGCGATTCTGGCAACAATTTCATTTCCAGTGGCTTCGAACAAGTTTGATTTGCGCTTGATGAAAATAGCAACGGATTTTTCAAAAATCCTTTACGGGAACACCAGTGAAGACGAAGCTTTAATTTTCGTACTAGTTGGAAGATAAAACCTTGTTCTAGGGCCCTGAATGGCTAAATTTTGGCTGCAAATTTCGATATTTTTTTAAAACCTGGACCGAAACTGCTTGATTTCACTTTGACGAAAGAATTAAGCAGGCAGGAATTTTTTGGTTTGATAATTTGCAAAAACATCAGCGTACAGAATTTGTACATCATTTTTACTCTTTATCTTATTGTTTCTTTGCAACTCGATCATCATCAACGTTTTAATTTTAGATTTTAACTCTATTTTTGGTATAAAACCGCACTTTAAGAACCTGGAAAGTTTCATTCTAGTGGCAAATTTATGTACATTTTTCCCAAACTTTCAATTTGAGCATCGAACTGTGTTTTCATAAATTAATTACGAAGAAACCTGCTAATCTAGAAGGTTGTTTTTTGAGTGAATTTGAAGACAAACTAACAGTTTCTCGAAGACATGGGAACACTATAGTTCAACTTTGAATTTTAGTGAATTTCAGAAATCAGTGCCCGTGAACCTCTGGATTAGGGTTTGAAAACAGCAGCGAATTTTTCAAAAATGCTATGAGAAATGCAGCCAGCAGTGATTTGAGTGACACATGCTTACCCTAAAAGACCGAAAAAAAGTCAATTTGTGTCGCAAAATTCGGCAAATTTACACATACGTGCAACTTTGTGCATTTTTTCGATGAATCGGTGCTTCAAAAATTAAGTACGAGGAAACCAGCTGCGCTAATCCATTGATTTTGGACCGATTTTGAAGAGAAAACGTTGCTCTAAAGATATCTGGAAATGCATTTCAATGGCAAGTTTGGGCACGTTCGGAAAAAAGTTCTAGTTTTGTGCCTGGAAGTTTTTTTTTTACCTTGATAAAACCAGCAACAGTGTCTTTAAAAAATAACTGCGAAGACACCAAGTCATATAAAACATCGATTTTAGCACGGTTTTGAAGACAAACTGTTCCTCTATGATCCTGCAAAGTTCCATTTTAATGGAAAATTTTGGGACATTTTTGGCAACTTAATGCAAAATGAATTCTCGTTTCCTCATTATTTCCACCTTTTCTTCTTGCTTCACCTTCAGTTTCTCAAATGCGTTTGCATTTTCTAGTAGTAGTAAATATCTTTATTTCTAAAAAAGGTTATCGACCTATCGGTCTTTCTGCCCTTGTTTAATAGATACAGTCTTAATCTAAATGAAAACAAATATGAAAATTCTCTTATTCTAGGTTAACAATACTATTAAATAAATAAGATTTCAGTGGCAAGAAGGAATTATTTTATTGTCCACTAGTCCGTAGCGTTTGTAAGTGTTCGAGTGGCGTTAATGTAGGGAAACGAAAGCGGGATTGTCTGGTTGGTCTTGTAAGACAAAGGGGATTCAGTATGGTCCAGTTGTAGGGGTTGTTTGTCCATTTTGTCTGTAGCTGTATGAGTCTTTCCGAGATCTTTGTCATGTTTGTGCGTTCGTATAGTAGTTGGGTGGGGGGGTTGTGTAGTGGGTTTTGGGGGTGTCTTATTCGTGTTATTAGTCTTAGTGCAATTTGTTCTGTTGTTTGTATATAACGTTTTGTCCTTTCTGTTCCGTTGGTCATGAGTATATGTCCATAGTCTAGCAAGGGTCTACAAATAGCTTTATATATTTTGGTGGCGGTGTTTGTGCTAATTCCTCTGTCTTTGTAGGTTAGTGATCGGAAGTGTTTTGTTCTCTTTGTTGTTTCTGCCCTGATGTTTCGTATGTGTTTAGTGAATTTAAGTTTGTGGTCAATTGTGATTCCAAGGTATTTTACGTCGTTTTTTGGTTGTGTCGTTTGGCCGTCTGCAGTTATTGTAGGGGAGTCAGCGTTGAGTCTGTGGTTTGTGAGCAGAAGTTGGTTTTTTGACGCGTTTGGTGTTAGTCTCCATTTATAAAACCATGTCATTGTGTTGTTTGTTAGTGTTTGGAGTCTTTGAGCTGCTCTCTCAGTAGTTTTGTCATGTACAATAAGTGCCGTGTCGTCTGCGTATTGTAATATGTATGCCGATCTGTCGATTTGATTTTTGTCTGGTAAGTTGTAATTGTATATGTCATGGCAGTATATATTGTAGAGAAACGGTGAGAGCGGGGATCCTTGAGGGAGCCCTTGTTCAGGGGAAAAAGAAAATGACAGTGTTTTGTCAATTCGTACTTGTAGTTGTCTGTTTTCTAGTAAGTTCTTTATGGTGTGTAGTAGATATGTTGGTGTGTGTAGTTTGTATAGTTTGTATAGTAAGCCTCTATGCCAGACACTGTCAAAAGCCTTGTTAATGTCCATAAACAGGCAAGATGTCTTTCTGTCAGTTAGGTGGGTAGTTTGTATATTGTTGGCCAAAATAAAGAGCGGATGAACGGTCGAGTGATGCTGTTTGAAACCAAATTGGTTGCATTTTCTATTGAAGCTTAAAAATGTATTTTATTGCTATTGATAGAGTAGTGGCCATGAAAGTTTCGTTTGTATCCGTCATCGTCAGGTGACTTATTCAATTAATTGGGATTCTACTTTGGTTTAATCAGCTTGTTTGGATTCTTAGACGCCGAAACACTTCCGATAGAAAAAACCAGAAGAAAGCCCTAAAATACCAATAAAATACCATTCGATTAGGGGGGTTTTGGTCACAACAGCAGAGAAAAATGCACTTAAACTTTAATTTCAGGCTTGGCTTTAAGACAATTTTGGTTTTATGTGTTCAGGGGTAATTTTTGCTGGAAAGCTTGCGCAGCGTGATCACAGCTCGGTGTAGGTTTTCGAGCAGAAAGCATGTTTGAAGATGCAAGTCACTTGCGCTTGCGAAACGTTTGGAAGATATTCTTCGGAAAAGCTCAACAGTTTCAAGTAATGATCGCGAAAGCCTCCTTTTTTCGACAAATTCCGAACGTTTTTTACGGTGTTTATTCCCACAGTTGTTAATCGGCATCAATTGGCCACACCTCAGCACAAATTGCATATTTGCTGATTGACAACAGCGGCTAAGACAGTTTGTTGCTGATGGTACATTATTTGTATAACAAAGCAAGTGAGAGGTGAAAGTCAATATTGAACTAATTGGCAGGTATTTACAAATTATACGTCATTGATCCCGATACAAAAACCGTTCCAAATTCCTAGCCATTTAGCGGTTTCTCCCGATTAATGGAGCAAACGTTTCTTATTTATGCACTTTTATGCGCCAGATTCGTCATAAATCAGCCAAAGTATCTTATGGTTTTGCTATGTCTTCTGGTTTGGAAGGTGTTTGATTTATTCCCGAAAGGCTGCCGGCAGCAATTCCCTTAAATTGTCACTGTTAGATGCTTGGGTCTATTTAAGTCGTTGACTAGTGGAACTGTTTTTAGAAACATTCCAGTCCGTCCTACTGGATGTGTGCTACTTTTAGAGCATTTACTTGCTTTGGCTAAGAAAGCCCTCAAAACAGCGATTTTCCAACGAGCTTTTCCTGCATCTGAAAACTTTGATAATCCAGTAGCTTGGCGCAAAAGAGCTCACTTCCAGAAAGTGCCGGATTATCCGTCAATAAAAGTAAAAATACTGATTGTTTGTCGACCTGATTTTTCGTTTATTGGTTTTCGGTCTCTTTCATCTTTCCAAGATGTTTTATTGGCGCCTAAATAATCAAGAAACGATTTTTTCCTGGCTGTCTATGTTTATATGTTCAATTTTAAGTTTAATTTTCAGTTCAATATTTACGATATTGAGCTCGAAATTGGCACATATTTAGGGTTCCGGCTGAACCCCAAAATTTACAGATTGTCTGATTCGAGTCAGATTGAGAACAGCTTGAAATGCCGAATGGATTGGCAGAATGTAATCGCAAGAGTCCGAGCTATATTTAGGTGTTAAAAAATTCAAGATCGGAATGGGGCTTTGCCCTTTTCAGAAGCTTAAAAACGCCATATCTTTCCAACGGTTGAAAATATCGCATCACTTGTTTTACCTTTTAGGAAGCCCGTATTAAGAGCTATTCTAAGTATCCTATTTAAGTAACCATTCGAGGCTTTTGAATGTGGATATCAGTGATCGATAGAGGAAGCTTGAGTTTGCTCGGGGTGTGGATTTGGTTCCATTCGATCAATTGGTTCTTTCACAAGAATTGTTTGAACTTTGGAATTTTTTTTTGCCATTTTTAATTTTTGCGCACTTGGGGTGTGGATTTGGTTCCATTGGAGCAATTGCTTCTTCTGCGAGAAATTAGTGATCATGATGAAAAATATCAGTGATCTGGATTTGGTTCCATTCGAGCAATTGGTTCTTTTGGAAGAAATATTTTAACTTGGGCAGAAAGACCGATAGGTCGATAGCCTTTTTTAGAAATAAAGATATTTACTACTACTATTTTAACTTTGAGAAGCTTTTTGCGATTTTCGCATTCTTGCACACTGCCCTCCTCAGTCTCCTATTTGAGAAACCATTCGAGTCTTTTGAATGTGGATATCAGTGATCGATAGAGGAAGCTTGAGTTTACTCGGGGTGTGGATTTGGTTCCATTCGATCAATTGGTTCTTTCACAAGAATTGTTTGAACTTTGGAATTTTTTTTTGCCATTTTTAATTTTTGCGCACTTGGGGTGTGGATTTGGTTCCATTGGAGCAATTGCTTCTTCTGCAAGAAATTAGTGATCATGATGATGAAAAATATTAGTGATCTGGATTTGGTTCCATTCGAGCAATTGGTTCTTTTGGAAGAAATATTTTAACTTGGGCAGAAAGACCGATAGGTCGATAGCCTTTTTTAGAAATAAATATATTTACTACTACTATTTTAACTTTGAGAAGCTTTTTGCGATTTTCGCATTCTTGCACACTGCCCTCCTCAGTCTCCTATTTGAGAAACCATTCGAGGCTTTTGAATGCGGATATCAGTGATAGATAGAGGAAACTTCAGTTAACTCGAGATGTGAATTTGGTTTCATTCGAACAATTGGTTCTTTTACAAGAAATTTTTTAACTTTGAGAAGTTTTTTGCGATTTTTCATTTTTGCACACTGCCCTCCTAAGTCGAGTATTGTGGATGTCAGGGATCGATAGAGGAAGCTTCAATTAACTCGAGATGTGGATTTGGTTCCATGCGAGCATTTGGTTCTTTTACTAGAAATTTTTGAACTTTGAGAAGTTTTTTGCGATTTTTTGATTGCACACTGTCCTCTCAAGTCTCCTATTTAAGTAACCATTTGAGGTTTTTGAACGTGGACATCAGTTATCGATAGAGGAAGCTTCAGATAACTCGGCGTGTGGATTTGATTCCATTCGCGCAATTGCTTCTGCAAGAAATTTTTAAATCTGAGAAGTTTTTTGCGATTTTTCAATTTTGCACACTGCCCTCTTAAGTCTCCTATTTGAGAAACCATTCGAGGCTTTTGAATGCGGATATCGGTGATCGATAAAGGAAGCTTCAGTTAACTCGAGATATGGATGTGGTTCCACGCGAGCAATTGATTCTTTTTCTAGAAATTTTTGAACTTTGAGAAGTTTTTTTGCGATTTTTCATTTTTTCACAATACCCTCCTAAGTTTCATATTTGAGAAACCATTCGAAACTTTTGAATGCGGATTTCAGTTATCGATAGAGGAAGCTTCAGTTAACTCGGGGTGCCGATTTGGTTCCATTGAAGCAGCTGGTTCTTTTGCAATTTTTTTTTTAACTTTGAGAAGCTTTTTGCGATTTGTTCATTTTTGCACACTGCCCTCCTAAGTCTCCTATTTGAGAAATCATTCGAGGCTTTTGAACGCGGATATCAGTGATCGATAGAGGAAGCTTCAATTAATTCGGGGTGTGGATTTGGTTCCATTCGAGCAATTGCTTCTTCTGCAAGAAATTTTTGAATTTTAAGAAGTTTTTTGAGATTTTTCATTTTTGCACACTGCCCTCCTAAGTCGAGTATTTGAGAAACAATTCGAGGCTTTTGAATGCGGATATCAGTGATCGATAGAGGAAGCTTCAATTAACTCGGGGTGTGGATTTGGTTCCATTCGAGCAATTGCTTCTTCTGCAAGAAATTTTTGAATTTTAAGAAGTTTTTTGAGATTTTTCATTTTTGCACACTGCCCTCCTAAGTCGAGTATTTGAGAAACAATTCGAGGCTTTTGAATGTGGATATCAGTGATCGATAGAGGAAGCTTCAGTTAACTCGAGATGTGGATTTGGTTCCATGCGAGCAATTGGTTCTTTTACTAGAAATTTTTGAACTTTGAGAAGTTTTTTGCGATTTTTTGATTGCACACTGTCCTCTCAAGTCTCCTATTTAAGTAACCATTTGAGGTTTTTGAACGTGGACATCAGTTATCGATAGAGGAAACTTCAGTTAACTCGGCGTGTGGCTTTGGTTCCATTCCAGCAATTGCTTCTTCTGCAAGAAAATTTTGAACTTTGAGAAGTTTTTTTGCCATTTTTCATTTTTTCACACTGCCCCCCTAAGTCTCCTATTTGAGAAACCATTCGAGGGTTTTGAATGCGGATATCAGTTATCGATAGAGGAAGCTTCAGTTAACTCCGGGTGCCAATTTGGTTCCATTGAAGCAGCTGGTTCTTTTGCAATTTTTTTTTTAACTTTGAGAAGCTTTTTGCGATTTTTTCATTTTTGCACACTGCCCTCCTAAGTCTCCTATTTGAGAAACCATTCGAGGCTTTTGAATGCAGATATCAGTGATCGATAGAGGAAGCTTCAATTAACTCGGGGTGTGGATTTGGTTCCATTCGAGCAATTGCTTCTTCTGCAAGAAATTTTTGAATTTTAAGAAGTTTTTTGAGATTTTTCATTTTTGCACACTGCCCTCCTAAGTCGAGTATTTGAGAAACAATTCGAGGCTTTTGAATGTGGATATCAGTGATCGATAGAGGAAGCTTCAGTTAACTGGAGATGTGGATTTGATTCCATTGAAGCAATTGGTTCTTTTGCAAAAATGTTTTAACTTTGAAAAGCTTTTTGCAATTTTTCATTTTTGCACACTGTCCTCCTAAGTCTCCTATTTGAGAAACCATTCGAGGCTTTTGAATGCGGATATCAGTGATCGATAGAGGAAGCTTCAGTTAACTTGAGATGTGGATGTGGTTCCACGCGAGCCATTGGTTCTTTTTCTAAAAAATTTTGAACTTCGAGAAGTTTTTTTCGATTTTTCCATTTTTGCACAGTGCCCTCCTCAGTCTTCTATTTGAGAAACCATTCGAGGTTTTTGAATGTGGATATCAGTGATCGATAGAGGAAGCTTCAGTTAACTCGAGATGTGGATTTGGTTCCATGCGAGCAATTGGTTCTTTTACTAGAAATTTTGAACTTTGAGAAGTTTTTTGCAATTTTTTGATTCCACACTGACCTCTCAAGTGTCCTATTTAAGTAACCATTTGAGGTTTTTGAACGTGGTCATCAGTTATCGATAAAGGAAGCTTCAGTTAACTCGGCGTGTGGATTTGGTTCCATTCGAGCAATTGCTTCTTTCTGCAAGAAATTTTTGAACTTTGAGAAGTTTTTTGCGATTTTTCATTTTTGCACACTGCCCTCCTAAGTCGAGTATTTGAGAAACAATTCGAGGCTTTTGAATGTGGATATCAGTGATCGATAGAGGAAGCTTCAGTTAACTCGAGATGTGGATTTGGTTCCATGCGAGCAATTGGTTCTTTTACTAGAAATTTTTGAACTTTGAGAAGTTTTTTGCAATTTTTTGATTGCACACTGTCCTCTCAAGTGTCCTATTTAAGTAACCATTTGAGGTTTTTGAACGTGGTCATCAGTTATCGATAAAGGAAGCTTCAGTTAACTCGGCGTGTGGATTTGGTTCCATTCGAGCAATTGCTTCTTCTGCAAGAAATTTTTGAACTTTGAGAAGTTTTTTGAGATTTTTAATTTTTGCACACTGCCCTCCTAAGTCGAGTATTTGAGAAACAATTCGAGGCTTTTGAATGTGGATATCAGTGATCGATAGAGGAAGCTTCAGTTAACTCGAGATGTGGATTTGGTTCCATTGAAGCAATTGGTTCTTTTGCAAAAATGTTTTAACTTTGAAAAGCTTTTTGCAATTTTTTCATTTTTGCACACTGTCCTCCTAAGTCTCCTATTTGAGAAACCATTCGAGGCTTTTGAATGCGGATATCAGTGATCGATAGAGGAAGCTTCAGTTAACTTGAGATGTGGATGTGGTTCCACGCGAGCAATTGGTTCTTTTTCTAAAAAATTTTGAACTTCGAGAAGTTTTTTCGATTTTTCCATTTTTGCACACTGCCCTCCTCAGTCTTCTATTTGAGAAACCATTCGAGGTTTTTGAATGTGGATATCAGTGATCGATAGAGGAAGCTTCAGTTTACTCAATTGGTGAATTTGGTTCAATTTGAGCAATTTGTTCTTCCACAAGAATTTTTTAAAGTTTTTTTACGATTTCATTTTTGCTGTTTATCAAATTTCGATGTTTATCAAAATTTTCTAACCTCTAAAGAGATAGGAGCAGAAATAATAAAAAAAGATATCTAATTAGTTATAAGAACTCTGTCTGTAGGGTGTTTTGAACATACGTTGTAGGAAGTAGGGAAGTATCTAACCTCAAAAAAACCCGAATTTTTATTAATTCTTGCAGTTTTCTATTAATATTTAATAAAAACGGTTGAAACTAACTGCATAAAAATCGGCATCGTTTCGATATATCGACCTTTTCCGAATTAGCCGTACTCAAATATATCTAACCCTTAAAACGTAAGAAGCGAAATGGTCAAATTTAATAGAGACCGTCGAAGCTTAAGAGCTTCTATCTCGGAAACGGCTAAAAATATTCGAATAATCATTCAGACCTTTTCGATAGAGCGTTTAAAGAACTGTTTTTTTGTAGTTGGGTTTTATCAGCAATTCCTAACCATTAAAAAGTGAGAAGGCAAAATGTCAAATTTCGGACCATCGAAGTTTGAGTTCGTATATTTTTGGAACCAGTAAAGTGATGTGAAGAATCCTAAAAATATTTGCGATAGAGCCTCTTCTGAGTTGTATTTTCAACAAAATATTTTAATTGAAAAATTCCTAACCTTTAAAACGTTAGAAGTTCAAATGCTTATTTATATTTCAATTTTCAAATTGACTGCCGAGATTTAAAACGTGCTATTTCGGAAACAGTTAGAGAAATCTGCATATCTTTTCTATAGAGAGTCTCAGGAACTCTCTTTCCCCAAAATTCACTTGATAAAATAATTATAACCTTTAAAACGCTAGAAGACAAACTGTCGAGGTGAAAAGGGGCTATCAAAGTTTACGAGCTTTTATCTCGGAAACGGTTAAAGCTACCTGAATAATCATTAGGACCTTTTCGATAAAGCTACACAAGAACTGTCTGTTGTTAATTCGGTTTTATCGGAAATTCCTAACCTCTAAAGAGATAGACGCAAAACTGAATTTTGATCACATTCACGCTTTTGTTAGTTGTGATTCGTCAGAATCAAGAAGAATTTTTAGGAAAACATCGTGAAAGTACAATTGCGAGGCTTATGAACAGTTAAATGTACTGGTTTTCAAGGGATAGTTTTGGGTGTTTTTCTTATAAATTTTACGTCCTTTGAAATAACCGAAAAATCAATTTTGCCATCAATCTTTCCAGTCCTTTAAAAAAATATATTTATAAACCTAACAGAAATAATTGCTCCCAATTCACTCTAAGTCCTTTGATCTGTTTCTGAAAATTAATAGGAATCCGGATCTGGAACGTGCAAAAAATTGCCCTCATTGACACAGCTGATAAATCATGTAGCCATGCTATGTCCATCCCATGTTACGTATTCAATAAAAATTCATGAATGCGGCATGTGCAAATGCCGCTTTTCGAGTATTTGTACGTGTTTGATGCAGATCGCTGATTGCGGACTGGAGTCATTCGGTAAAGGACAAATTCGCCTTTCCATCAAACCCTCAGCGTTCTGTTTCCGGAATAAAATGTGGAAAAACCTTTGAAAATGCTGGAACAAGCTTTATTCTGTCGTTTAATTTTTTAGGAAAGCATTGCCGGGTTTTTTCCTATTTAAATTTAAATGACTGGGTGCCCGCTCCACAAAGTTTCTGCTGCATTTTCAATTGTCCGGCGTCTCGTCTCGCCCATCGCAGTCTGTTCGGATTGGTGGCGATTTGCAGACGTTGCAGGAATATATCGCGTTCTCGCCCTCACTTTTAAAGTTAGTTATGTGATTAATCGTCCGTTTTAACCTCCCAACTGCACTGAGTAAGTGTCCAAACACGGTTTTATTGCCTGAAGATGAACGCTCGAAGCTGGTCTTTGTTGGGATTTTTGAGTTTTTTTCAATTTTTGCAAAACTTGCAACGTTTATGAGCTTGCAACTGTCCGTGTGGTCAAAAACGTTGCTCCTAAATGGTTTTTGTTTGAAAAGTTGCTAAAAAATTTTCCGTTGTGGACATTATATCGTTACCAACGTTTTCGACCGGGCGTGTTTGTACTGGAAAAATCGTTGGTGCCTCAATCGTTGTTACTGAAAAACGTTAGTGTTTGACATACAGTATCATATAAAAAAATATCTAGAAAGGTGCAAGCAGACGAAGTCTTTTGCATATTTTTTTTTGTCGTTTAAGCCCCAAAGCTCGCATCAAACGGTTATCTCGGTTTTGAAAATTTGACTTGAAAAATGCGTACTTCAATTATCTGTCCGGCAGTGCAAATGAGGGCTTTGGGCCTCGAACGGTTCTTTACATATACGCCAAAGAATAAGAGCGGCTTTGAAAGTGTGGACTAATTATGCATTTTGCTATTTTCCGGAAAAACTAAAAACATTTTTCAGTCAATGTTTTCTTACGAAAAATGCATTCTTCAATGCTCTATCCGGCAGTGTCAATGGGAGCTTTGGGCCTCAAACGGTTCTCTAAATATGTGCCAAAGAATAAGAGCGGTTTTGAAAGTGTGGACTAATTATGCATTTTTCTATTTTGCGGAAAAACTAAAAACATTTTTCAGTCAATGTTTTTTACGAAAAAATGCATACTTCAATGCTCTATCCGGCGGTGTCATTGGGAGCTTCGGGTCTCGAACGGTTCTCTAAATATGTGGCATAGAGTAAGAGCAGTTTTGAAAGTGTGGACTAATTATGCATTTTGCTATTTTACAGAAAAACTAAAAACATTTAAGTCAATGTTTTTTTGCGAAAAATGCATACTTCAATGCTCTATCCGGCACTGTCAATGGGAGCTTTGGGCCTCAAACGGTGCTCTAAATATGTGCCGAAGAATAAGAGCGGTTTTGAAATTGTGGACTAATCATGCATTTTGCTATTTTGCGGAAAAACTAAAAACATTTTTCAGTCAATGTTTTTTTACAAAAAAATGCATACTTCAATGCTCTATCTGGTACTGTTAATGGGAACTTTGGGTCTCAAACGGTTCTCTAAAAATGCGCAAAAGAGTAAGAGCGGTTGTGAAAGTGTGGACTAATTATGTATTTTGCTATTTTGCGGAAAAACTAAAAACATTTTTCAATCAATGTTTTTTACGAAAAATGCATACTTCAATGCTCTATCCGGCGGTGTCATTGGGAGCTTTGGGTCTCGAACGGTTCTCTAAATATGTGCCATAGAATAAGAGCAGTTTTGAAAGTGTGGACTAATTATGCATTTTGCTATTTTGCGGAAAAACTAAAAACATTTAAGTCAATGTTTTTTTGCGAAAAATGCATACTTCAATGCTCTATCCGGTACTGTCAATGGGAACTTTGGGTCTCAAACGGTTTTCTAAATATGTGCCAAAGAATAAGAGCGGTTTTGAAAGTGTGGTCTGATTATGCATTTTGCTATTTTCCGGATAAACTAAAACATTTTTAAGTTAATGTTTTTTTTACGAAAAAAATGCATATTTCAATGCTCTATCCGGACAGTGTAATGGGAGCTTTGGGTCTCAAACTGGTTCTCTAAAAATGCGCAAAAGAGTAAGAGCGGTTGTGAAAGTGTGGACTAATTATGTATTTTGCTATTTTGCGGAAAAACTAAAAACATTTTTCAGTCAATGTTTTTTACGAAAAATTGCATACTCAATGCTCTATCCGGCGAGTGTCAGTGGGAGCTTTGGTCTCAGAACGGTTCTCTAAATATGTGCCAAAGAATAAGAGCGGTTTGAAAGTGTGGACTAATTATGCATTTTGCTATTTTGCGGAAAAAACTAAAAACATTTTTTCATTCAATGTTTTTTACGAAAAAATGCATACTTCAATGCTCTATCCGGCACTGTCAAGTGAGACCTTTGGGTCTCAAACTGGTTCTCTAAATATGTGCCAAAGAATAAGAGCGGTTTTGAAAGTGTGGACTAATTATGCATTTTGCTATTTTGCGGAAAAACTAAAAACATTTTTCAGTCAATGTTTTTTTACAAAAAAATGCATACTTCAATGCTCTATCCGGCAGTGTCAATGACGGCTTTGGGTCCTCAAACGGTTCTCTAAATAAGGCCAAAGAATAAGAGCGGTTATGAAAGTGTGGACTAATTATGCATTTTGCTATTTTGCGGAAAAACTAAAAACATTTTTCAGTCAATGTTTTTTTACGAAAAAATGCATACTTCAATGCTCTATCCGGTACTGTCAATGGGAACTTTGGGTCTCAAACGGTTCTCTAAATATGTGCCAAAGAATAAGAGCGGTTTTGAAAGTGTGGACTAATTATGCATTTTGCTATTTTCCGGAAAAACTAAAAACATTTTTAAGTCAATGTTTTTTACGAAAAATGCATACTTCAATGCTCTATCCGGCACTGCCAATGGGAACTTTGGGTCTCAAACGGTTCTCTAAATATGTGCCAAAGAATAAGAGCGGTTTTGAAAGTGTGGACTAATTATGCATTTTGCTATTTTGCGGAAAAACTAAAAACATTTTTCAGTCAATGTTTTTTTACAAAAAAATGCATACTTCAATGCTCTATCCGGCAGTGTCAATGGGAGCTTTGGGCCTCAAACGGTTCTCTAAAAAGGCACAAAAGAGTAAGAGCGGTTATGAAAGTGTGGACTAATTATGCATTTTGCTATTTTGCGGAAAAACTAAAAACATTTTTCAGTCAATGTTTTTTTTACGAAAAATGCATACTTCAATGCTCTATCCGGCACTGTCAATGGGACCTTTGGGTCTCAAACGGTTCTCTAAATATGTGCCATAAGAATAAGAGCGGTTTTGAAAGTGTGGACTAATTATGCATTTTGCTATTTTGCGGAAAAACTAAAACATTTTTCAGTCAATGTTTTTTTACGAAAAAATGCATACTTCAATGCTCTATCCGGCACTGTCAATGGGAACTTTGGGTCTCAAACGGTTCTCTAAATATGTGCCAAAGAATAAGAGCGGTTTTGAAAGTGTGGACTAATTATGCATTTTGCTATTTTGCGGAAAAACTAAAAACATTTTTCAGTCAATGTTTTTTTACGAAAAATGCATACTTCAATGCTCTATCCGGCACTGTCAATGGGAACTTTGGGTCTCAAACGGTTCTCTAAATATGTGCCAAAGAATAAGAGCGGTTTTGAAAGTGTGGACTAATTATGCATTTTGCTATTTTGCGGAAAAACTAAAAACATTTTTAAGTCAATGTTTGTTTTACGAAAAAATGCATACTTCAATGCTCTATCCAGCACTGTCAGTGGGACCTTTGGGTCTCAAACGGTTCTCTAAATATGTGCCATAGAATAAGAGCGGTTTTGAAAGTGTGGACTAATTATGCATTTTGCTATTTTGCGGAAAAACTAAAAACATTTTTCATTCAATGTTTTTCTACGAAAAAATGCATACTTCAATGCTCTATCCGGCACTGCCAATGAGAACTTTGGGTCTCAAATGGTTCTCTAAATATATGCCAAAGAATAACAGCGGTTTTGAAAGTATGGACTAATTATGCATTTTGCTATTTTGCGGAAAAACAAAACATTTTTCAGTCAATGTTTTTTTACAAAAAAATGCATACTTCAATGCTCTATCTGGTACTGTGAATGGGAACTTTGGGTCTCAAACGGTTCTCTAAATATGTGCGAAAGAAAAAGAGCGATTTTGAAAGTGTGGACTGATTATGCATTTTGCTATTTTACGGAAAAACTAAAAACATTTTTAAGTCAATGTTTGTTTTACGAAAAAATGCATACTTCAATGCTCTATCCAGCACTGTCAGTGGGACCTTTGGGTCTCAAACGGTTCTCTAAATATGTGCCATAGAATAAGAGCGGTTTTGAAAGTGTGGACTAATTATGCATTTTGCTATTTTGCGGAAAAACTAAAAACATTTTTCATTCAATGTTTTTTTACGAAAAAATGCATACTTCAATGCTCTATCCGGCAGTGTCAATGACGGCTTTGGGCCTCAAACGGTTCTCTAAATATGTGCCAAAGAATAAGAGCGGTTTTGAAGGTGTGGACTAATTATGGATTTTGCTATTTTGCGGAAAAACTAAAAACATTTTTCATTCAATGTTTTTTTACGAAAAAATGCATACTTCAATGCTCTATCCGGCACTGTCAGTGGGACCTTTGGGTCTCAAAGGGTTCTCTAAATATGTGCCATAGAATAAGAGCGGTTTTGAAAGTGTGGACTAATCATGCATTTTGCTATTTTGTGGAAAAACTAAAAACATTTTTCAGTCAATGTTTTCTAACGAAAATTGCATTCTTTAATGCTCTTCCCGGCAATGTCAATGAACGCTTTGGGTCTCAAACGGTTCTCTAAATATGTGCCAAAGAATAAGAGCGGTTTTGAAAGTGTGGACTAATTATGCATTTTGCTATTTTCCGGAAAAACTAAAACATTTTTCATTCAATGTTTTTTACGAAAATATGCATACTTCAATGCTCTATCCACTCTATGGCACTGTCAATGGGAACTTTGGGTCTCAAACGGTTCTCTAAATATGTGCCAAAGAATAAGAGCGGTTTTGAAAGTGTGGACTAATTATGCATTTTGCTATTTTCCGGAAAAACTAAAAACATTTTTCAGTCAATATTTTTTACGAAAAATATGCGTACTTCAATGCTCTATCCGGCACTTTCAGTGGGAGCCTTGGGCCTCAAACGGTTCTCTAAATATGTGCCAAAGAATAAAAGCGGTTTTGAAAGTGTGGACTAATTATACATTTTGCTATTTTCCGGAAAAAACTAAAAACATTTTTCAGTCAATATTTTTATACGAAAAAATGCATACTTCAATGCTCTATCCGGCACTTTCAATGGGAGCCTTGGGCCTCACACGGTTCTCTAATTATGTGCCAAGAATAAGAGCGGTTTTGAAACTTTGGACTATTTACACTCAGACTTTACTTTGCTGTAATGTCGACGTTTATGATCGTGTAAAAATCAGCATTCCGACTGTCGAATAATATATGGGAGGAACAGAGAAAATAACCGAAAGTCTGTTGAATAGAAAAGGAAAAATTACCGTAAAGTTAAAGGCAGTATGTTTAACATGAGAAATTCTAAGTAAATCTAGTTAGAATCGAATCCAGTTGTGATTAAAGAGCGCTAACTTCAGGCCACGCCTCCAATCCAAAGGCTTTCTTCTCTTTCTAACGCTCGGAACTACCATTCTGCCTTGTCGTACTCATACACTTGGCTTGCTCTGATCAGTGACTTAGCGAAGGGTTTTAAGCTCTTCCATTGAATATTCTACGTCATTTTTTATTTCGTCTATATTTGATACATTTTTCTATTTCATTAAGGTGAGTAATAATAAAATGTCTATAATGTACGAAATTATGAACAAACGGGCTTTGCTTGCTTGTTGCAGTCCTTTTCAGTGACAAAATTATTCCTGGTAGGTGCGCAACCCTTAAAAACAGCGCGTTCGCATCCCTTCAGCTTATTATTCCAGTGGTAAACGAAGGCGGTATCTCCAGAGGAAGCGCATTTGACCCATTTGTTTTCGTGGGGTTGCGAACAATCTGAAATCAATCCAGTTTGGCGAATTTTCAAAAGTTTTCCAGGCTTTTGTTACCTGCAGCTGTAAAGTCGCGGAACTCCCCATAAGATCCGTGGATTCTTCGGCTCACCTCAGAAACTTCGCGCTTTTGAATCACCTTCGCCTGCCCACTGGCCAGCGCCACAATTAAAACTAAAACGACGGGAAAGCAGTTCATTTTGAAATTTGCTCTTAGCAACTGACCGTTTCGGGTGTTGGGATTCTTTAAATATTAGCCATATCATCGGAGATTGCCATTATTCGATAACCCCAATTATCCACGAAAGTCTTGCCATAAACAAACCACGATATCTGCAAGTGTTTATGAGGGCAACGTTGGGAGTTTGTGGTAATTGTTATTTTTGAGTTAAGCCACAACAAAAACATACAATTAGGCGCCGAACGGACCATTAAAACGAAAACTTAGGTTCTTCCGAGTTTTAATGGCTGTTCTTTATATTAAGTAAGGAGGCAGTCAAGATACAGAAGGTTTAAACAGCCAGTGTCAGGGTGGCGATGATCGAAACCTTCAAAGAATCACCTTCAATGTTCGCTTGATGACTCAGAATGAAAATCGCGCTCATAAATCCGCACTAACACATGTTCTCGGTTGTAAACACATGTCGAGATTGGCAATAAAAACCAATTTATCTTCAAAGAGTACCATTTTAGGCCTAGATTGATGTTCTTGCAAGCCCAGATTTCAATGGCCATTTAACATAGTTTTCATGTTCTGGGTACAGCTCATCTTATATGTGTCGTCAAAGGTGGAAATTAATGTCGATTGATTGAATCCAGAGCCTTTGATGGAAGCCTTAAACGGTGCGAAAGCCCTCGTCTTATTTTAATTAAATTCACTTCCGGGTGTAACTCGGCTTGAGTGCATGTGTCGGGGCTAATTAGCGGAAAATAGTCATGTAAATTTGATGTCTTTTGAACGGCAATAATGAAATTTTACAACCCATAGAAATGTGAATTGAGATTCTGTATAAACCGCCTAAAATATAGCAGCTAACCAGCCTTGGCTATAAAAATAACGAAACTTCTCTGCCGGTTTCCCTCTAAACATCAAGCCAGTCCTATTAAACTGAAAGCCGAAGAAAGAAAGTCGATTTTCTTTAGTCGTTTAATCTTCGGCATTCGAGAGAAAGATATAAAATATCCAATTAGACCTGATCCATAAATTGGCATCGGCCTACATTCGCCCGAAGAGGTCTTGAACCTAATAAGCTTTAAAAGGTTAACAAAGGCCATCCTTAGGAGGGCGCTCAAGAAAATTAGATACAACGTTTTTTCTGGCGATTTATTCGATCGACAAAAGTCGCTGATGGCGCGTGTTGAATTAAATTTCCTGCAAAAGTCGGAATTTGAATGAATATTTCATTCGGGCTTAAAGTTTTCCATTAGAAGAGCGAAGTTTCCGAAAAGAAAATCGATTTGATGCTCATAATCAACTCCCAAAAATCCATCATTTAACGTGTACACTTGTGCTTGAAAGGGCGGTTTCTGAGTGGCCGTTTTCAGCTTCAAAGCGAAATTGACCCAGTTTGAAGCTGCTTTAGCACTTGCAGCTGAATTAGGCAACAATGTCCCAACCGATTTATATTTCATGGACAATTTGGGCCTGGAAAATTCCTGGGTAACCTACTTAAAATTCCATTAAACACCTGCAGTTTTTTAGAGGGTGCTCTTGAGATAATTGTGTAAATTTAAAGGATTTAATTCATTTTTATCGACGGTTTTCAGTAGAAGCTTTAATGCGAACATTTCAGCAGTTTCCCTCATTAGAAAATCTCCCAAATATTTCCTGCTTTTTTCATTAAGAAATTGTGGTTTCGTTTGAGTTTAATGCGAAACAACTGGACCTTTGAATGTATTTTTTCCTCCAGTTAAGCGCAAGTTAGAAAAGTGTTTTTTTGTTGTAAAATAACTGCGGATTGAGGTTTTTTTGAGCGGCTTTTACCGCATTTACTTACAAAGTTTAATCGGCAAAATGCCTCATTTTTCCCAAGGAAAATGTTGTCAAAGCCCAATTCAAAGTTGCTTTTGATGTAATCGTATGTGAATTGCAGGTATTTTTTTCGGGAAATTGACATGATTTGATGCGAATTTCTACGAATCAAAGGCCATAACTGAAATTTTTTAAAAATCTAGTTGCAAAAATCCTTTTTTTGTTAGAAAAAAGCGTTCATTCGTCGACGATTTTTTGAAAGAATGTCTCAAATTCGCTTTTTGTACGCTCTTAAGAACCCCAGCATGAATATTACTCTCAAAAAATCATCACTTAATGTGTACATTGGCTCCGTTTGACGCTAATTCGGCACTTGCTGTTGAATTAGGCAACAATTCCCCAACCCATTTATATTTCATGTACGAGTTGGGCCTGGAAAATGGCTTGAAACTCCATTAAACACCTGCAGTTTTTTAGCGGAAGCTCTTGAGTTAATCCTCTAGATTTAAAAGGATTTCATTCATTTTTAACCACGGTCTTCAGTAGAAGCTTTTTGCAAACGGTTGTTGATTTTCAGCAGTTTTCTTAACTAGTGGGTCCGGCATAAAGATTCTCCCACATTTTAATCTCTAATAAAAACTCAGAAAATTACGAGTCCAAGTGGCGACCATTTTTTTCGAAACACATTCGAAGTTGATTTCTAGAGGTTTTCATCACTCGAGCAATAATTTGAGGCGATATGCCTGCAATTTCTTGGCGTATTGCTCCTTTCAATTGGTCAATGGTTCGGGGATGGTGTTGAAAAAACCTTCGCTTTAAGGAAGTCCCAGAGGAAAAAGTCGCATGGGGCAAGATCGGGTGAACGCGCAGGCCACTCAACATGTCCTGGAAACATTTCCCTTAACACGTCGAGTGTCCTTCTGGCTTCACACATGTTCACATTCAAGTCCTCTTAGTTTTGGTGCCAAAAAACTGAGTAGCATGTCGACATATCGATAGGGAGTTCTTTTTCCTCCCTCTTCAAAAAAATAGGGGCCCAAACGCCGAAAGATCCAACAACACACCATACGGTAACACGTGGGCTGTGAAGTGGCTTTTGATGGAGCTGCCTGCTGCGGATTTTCTGGCGCCCAGTAGCGAACTTGTAGATTCTGCTTGTGCACAACCAGACAAGTGAAAATGAGCTTCGTCACTCGTTATTAGAAGAGCATTTTGTGGGTCATTTTGAAGAATATCGTTGGAACATGCTCGGCGATTTTCCAGTCCATAATTGAACATAGGTCTCCCTTAACAACTTCCATCTCTCGCGGTCTTTAGCTTTTGCAGCCATTTTTAGTCCTGCAGTTCGCTTGATGTCATCGTACCATCTTGTATTCGGTCTACCTCTTGATCTTCCTCCCAGTCATGGTCTCCAATGTATTATTTCGGTGTTCCATCTCTCGTCGTCTCTCCTTGCTACATGTTCAGCAAAGTCCCATTTCATCTGGGTTACCTTTTCTATAACATCCTTGACCTGTGTATGTTGTCTTATGTATCCGTTTGTCTTCCTATATCTTAAAGAAACACCCATCATTGTCCACGTCTGCGCTCCATATGGACACTGTTTGGACAGAGTTTGCCGAAAGCTGTCCAGCTTGGACGCCTCCTTTGTTCTATTTCGGCATCTTTATTTCCTCTTCCTCATAATTGTATTTGTTGTCCAAGGTATATGTACTCCTGGACGTTTTCCAATTGATTGTTGTCTATACTTATAATCATCTCTTCTTCCGGGCTCATGATTTTAGTTTTCTGCATGTTCATTTTTAATCCCACATTTCTTGATTTCTCTCCCAATCTTCTAACATTCTGCAAAGATCTTCTTTATTGTCCGTCTACGATCCCCACATCATCAGCAAACCTCAGGGGATTCAGTTGTTTGAACACGCCTTCTAGCGCCAGCGTAAAGAGCTTTGGGGACAATATGTCTCCTTGACGTATGCCTCTCTTTATTGCCTTTACCTGCCGGGTATCCTCGTGTCTTCTTATTGTAGCTGTTGCTTTTTCCTAGATGTTTTTAATCAGATCCCTGTATCTACTATCTATACGTGCGTCATCCTTCTTTCCTGACTGCCCAGTGCGATGATATCAAGGGCCTTTTCGTAATCTACGTAGGCCCTGAATAAGGATAGCTTGTATTCGGCTGCTTTCTCGATTAGGATCCTTATTGTTAGAAGGTGATCTCTTGTGCTGAACCCTTTGCGGAACGCTGCTTGCTCTGCGGGTTGGTAGTGATCCAGTTTTTGTGTTATTCTGTTTGTTATTATCCTCATAAAAAGTTTATATAGATGGGTAAGCAAGCTTATGGGTCTGTAGTTGTCTTACAACCTTCTGGCTCCTTTTTTATGTAGTATGATTATGATTGCATTGTTCCAGTTGTCAGGTCTCGTCCCTTCCTTCAAGCATGTATTATATAGTTTTGTTAACTGTGGGATTACTATATCTTGAGCTTCCTTTACCATTTCTATGAGGATATTGTCTTCACCCGGGCTCTTGTTATTCTTCATGAAACTTACGGCGTGGATTACCTCTTCGTCATCTATGTCTTCTATATCCTCTGAACCTACGTTTGCAACCTTTCTCTCCATAATTTCCTCTGGTTTTATCACTTTTGTGTCATATAGGTATTCATAGAACCTCGTAGTTATTTCTATTATTTTGTCTTTATCTCTTTCCTCTTCTTTATTTTTGTTTTTGATTGCTATACTCTGTTGTTTACCTTCTTTCCGTTTCAAGCTTCTCATATTTTTGTTCTTCTCTATGATATCTTTAGCCATTTCTTCATAGTAATTTTCAAGATCCTTTCGTATCATTTTCCTTGTTTCTCTTCTTGTTTGTCTATACTCATCAGTTGCATATTTGCCCTCTTTATACATTGATCGTCGTTCTTCTATCTTTTCTTTGGTTTCTTTTGTTATTTTGCTGGTCTTTGGATGTTTTTTCTCTGCCACCGTTGATGTTTTCGTTATGGCCACTTATGTTCTTTTCCTGCTCATTTATTTCTAGTGATGTGTTTTCGGTCTTTTCAAAGTAATGACGTATTTCGTCCTGATATTTCTCTTCATTTTGTGTCAGAGCACTTCAATCTATACCCAATTTAGCTCCCTGTCCATACGTTCTCCTACCTTGTCCTTGTTCTATCTTTATCTTCGCTCTGACCATACGATGGTGGCTGCCAGTATTGAATGAGATCAAGGCTGTTATATCGCATATGAGTTCTATATTGCTGAAAACGATATAGTGATCGCTCCCGTCCTCAGCTCTTCTCCTATGCTTTTACACTAGATGGGATCACTCGATTGCTTTCGAGAAAACACTTATTCGCTTCGCAAGAGACCCCGCCCACTTCTCTCATAAGAACGCTGTTTTACGTTCCCTGGGGTTTTTCCGCTTTTGTTTTTGTGACTGGCATGTTGGGAAGGGGGTTTGGCCATTTTTCTTGCAGGCTGGCCAGGCGGGTTGGAAGTGGTGGCGGGATATTGGGTGGGAGTAGTAGGATTGGAGGGAAGTTAGGGAATATAACAGCGGTTTCCCCTGTATGTGTTTTGGAGGTAAACCAAGGCTCACGTGGGCAGGGGCGTGTCCCTGAAGTAGATCTATCATCTATCAGATATCAGAATAGAGAATAGACCTCAAACGCCATATTTGAAGAATTTTAAAAGTCTTAAATTCACTTTTCGTGCCCTGTTAAGAACTTCTCAAACGGACAGTCACATTGACTTCATAAAAAGAATCGATCATTTTTAAGTCTTCTCCAGATTACTCCTAAAAATCCCTCATTTTACGTGTACTTGTGTTGGAAAGGTGGTTTTATGGTTTAACAATTACATTAGGGAACAATTCCCCATCCCATTTATATTTCATGCACAATTTGGGCCTGGAAAATAACTGGATAACCTGCTTGAAATTCCATTAAACACCTGCAGTTTTTTAGAGTAGGCTCTTGAGATAATCCTCCAGATTGAAAGGATTTAATTCATTTTAACGACGGTTTTCAGTAGAAGCTTCTGAGTTTTTTGCGAACGGTTCTTAATTTTAAGCATTTTCCTTAACTATTTGGGTGGAAATGTTGGCTAAAGCTTGAAGATCTAAATACCAAATAGTTTCTGCTTTCTTCGATAAAAAATTGATGGATTTTTTTACGCAATATTTGGGTCTTTGAATGTCTGTTTTCCGCCAATCAAATGGTAAAATGAGCATGGATTGAACTTTTTAACGCTGTTTTTTTGTGTCTTCAAATTGAAGTACAGTTCATGGTCACACAGTGTCTTCAAATTAACATCCTTTACTGTAATAACTAAAAATCTTACGCCATGATGGAATTTTTTTTATTAATCTAGTGGAAAAGGGATTTTGTTTTTGAAGCAGCGTCCTTAAAACTCCCTTTTTGTGTGTTTGTTTTGAGTCACAAACGTAAAAAATTAATTCAGCATCAACCAAGGCCTTTTGAATAGATTTTCAGCATATTCCATGCTACTGGGAAAGCTGGCGCTGTTGCCGATCAGCCGAACACCCCCCGATAATTCCCAACAACAAAAAAAATTGATTTTTCAATTTCCGCCACAGCTAACCTTATATTTCTTTTTCCAGGTCGAAGTCGGAGATGTGATATTAAAAGTAAACGAAACTGACGTAATAAAGTACAGCACCAGGGAAGGTAAGCAAACACCCACTTCCATCTTTTTAATATCGCTTTTCCATATTTACTGAACCGTTTTTAAGGAAACCGTTTAAATAACCGACGTTTAGATGGAAAACTCGACGAAAAACGCAAATTATTTCACAACTTCCATTGGATTAGTCGAGGATTTGCTTGAGCGAATGTTTGGTTGGTTGTTTGGACGATTTTATTAACTGCAAATTCACACGGTTCGCCACTGTGTTAAATAGTCTGGGGTGTCGTTTTTCTTCATATGAGCTAGATAGTGTTTTGTTATCTAATTTCTATCAGCTCTGGTGAGAAAACTATAGTTTGTCCCAAGCTTTTTGGCCGGAAATTTGATGTTACATGTACAAATCTCGGAATTGCTGAAGAATCTTGAAATTATTGATTTGATTTCTTATCATTTCAATTTACCGATACATTTTCTATATGTCACTAATGATTGGTGGTCAGCGGAAGTGGTCTGTATCCCGAAACTCGGTAAAAAAGACTAAACCGAAACCAAATCGTTCAGAGTCATAAGTTTAACTTCATTCCTTATGAAAAAGTTGGAAAAGATAATAGACAGGTACCCAACAGAGGAAGTCCTTATCAGGACTCCGCTGCAGAGTAACCAGCATGCCTACAGGAAAGGAAGGTCGACAGATACGGCTCTCCATGCCCCGTCGCAAAAAGCTGAACAGGACTACGAGATAAGGAAGTGACACTGGCCCTCTTTTTCGACCTGGAGGGGGCCTTTGATATTGCCAGAACAAGCAATATCTGCAATATCTGTAATATGTCCACAAGGCATCTGCCATTCCCCCCGCCTATGGTGTCTGGTTATGGACGAGCTCCTGGGGCGGTTAGACCGGGAGGGCTTCTACGCGCAAGCCTATGCGAACGACGGCCTAGTCCTCGTTAAGGTTAAGTTTCTGGGCGTCGTCTGCGAGACAATGCAGGTTGCATGTAGAATAATAGAGAGATGGTCCGCCTAGCAAAACGGAGATCATGCTCTTTACAAGAAGAAGAAAAATAAAGGAGTAGGCGTCAATGTTGTACGGAAAACCTCTTACCGTCGTGGGAGAGGTCAAGTACCTAGGCGTGACCCTAGAGACTCACTTGGAACCCCCACGTGGAGAAAGTGAAGCAAAAGGCTACCGTGACTATGTGGCACTTGCGACGGGCGCTGGGGAAAAACTGGGGCCTAAAACCATACGTTATGAAGTGGTGGTGGGTACCCTGCCGTTATAAGACCTTGATGGAGGACCTGTTATGGATCCGTGGTCTTGTGACCGCGGGTGGCAAAAGCGTGCATATCCCGGAAACTAGCGGGTCTGCAAAGACCGGCCTGCCTAGGGATGACCGGCGCAATGAGGACAACAACGAGCATACCATTAAACAGCCTCCTGGGCCTCCCTGAGCTAACCCTGTGGATAGGCAGGGAGGCCGCTGCGGCCCTACAGAGGATACAATGTATGACAACCACCCACGTCAGGGACATACAAAAATAGGGACCGCCATGCGTCGGGATCTTCCAATCTTAGGTGCAAAGGTCCACCTGACAGGGGACATAGGTTCGAAAGGAAATTTAAGGTGGAAATCTCAACAAAAGAAGCTGACAACCACGCAATATCAAAAAAAATGTTTCGAACCAATCTCTCACACGGTAAATTTCAATATGGCGTCTCAAATGATGACGTCACTGCCAATAGATTGGGACAGACTATACATCCTTTTGACACTAAGAGTCTGCAGTGGAAACATGCTGTTTCCATTGTGGATGTTTCTGATAGCTTATCCCGGCAATGCTTCACCATTAATTTTTGTTATTAACGCCCATTTTGCTTTTCAGTTCTAAAATGCCTGCGACTATCTTCAGACCCGGTTACGCTAAAAATTAAACGCGGTAAGCCAACATTACCAAACGGATCAGTGGCTCTCATGGAATCAAGCCAAAATCAGCCTGTTGTGTGTCCAGTTAATACATTTTGCGGCTTTATCCACGTGCGCCACTGAGCCAGCTTCAAGCTTTTGCTTCCTGTAAAGTGTACACTTAGTGCGGCCCTGGGCAGAAATTTGAAGACGATTTTCATAATTGGGCTCCTCCAGCCATGGGCAATTAATTAAAACGCCCCTGGCTACAAGGAAAATGAATCGACGGTGAGCAGGAAGCCACTGTTAAGGCGAGAAATCGATTCTGATGCCATCCAGGCCCCTAGTTGAGGCCAAGTAGACAAGTTTTACCAAAAAAAAATTCTCCTTAACAAGGCTTACTCCACTGTTACTAACTCACAGGCTTTTCGTTGGTGTTTCCGTTAATAAATGATAAATAAAGAACATTCGGTGTTTATCTGTTGATAGATCCGAAGATCAAGTCGACAGTGCGAAAACATCTACAGTCGACAACGGGTGGGGAACAGGGAACTAGGGAGCGGTCGCCCTTAGGGGGCGGCCGCCCTCGCCCGGAACCAGCCGTTCATAAGTCGCACCATGGGCGGCATTTGGCCGCCACCAATGGACGACTGCCGCCCGAACACGAACCTTTACTGTGCGAGCACGAGCGACTGCAGGGCGAGCCGCCCCCCATAAAATCAGGGGCGCCCAAGTTTGAGGCCTACATGATGACCGGCGAACACATCCTGAACATCTCCAGAATGCCACAGAATACGAGCATAATTCCAAAGCAACAGAAAAAGGTACATTCATTCTCATTGTGTGATTGTGTGTCGGCTTGCTTCACGAACCTTGACGATCACAATATATAACCGAAACGTTTTCCCAACAGTTCGTATCTTCGGGTCTCCCCGGATAAGTTTTCAAACACCTGGAATACTGGGTGTTGAAGGAACTATAATTAATTCCTCCGCTAAAAATGAACACTTCACATCATCAATGAATGATTGATCTGATTTGTGCCAAATATCATTGTGAGTTATCCTGCTAAGCCTACTGATAGCAACTGATATATGGGTGGCCAATAACCGAGCAAATACCGCTAGCATGTATCAAACGGCATCACGCGAAAGGTTTTTAGATATTAACTGGCAAAAATCGCCTATTATCCAAGCAACTTCAAAGGGACATGTTAACGTGTTACCTCCTCAAGCAGTTAACTGTAAGGAGGACATTTGGGCAGTGAAGTGTAGACGTGTGGTTTCAAATTAGTTTCTGCTACAGGCGGACCATTCGAGGTATCATAACAGCCATGCGCACCATCTGCGGCATCAGCCGAAGGAACACAATTCCGTGCCAAACAGCCCCAATGAGACGGATTTGGGCCGAGGTGGCGCTCTCAGGGCCCAACTCGGCGCACACTTCTCCTGTGGGGGAGCGAGGAGCTCGGAAGGACCATACTCCTATTCAGGTCAGTCAAGGCATTTATCGACCGTTAATAAAGGTTGTTAGTTCAGAAACTGGATATCTACCTAGACTAGTATCTATCAGGTTCAACAGTAATGAGACGTTGCTCAGTGTTAAGTTGAAACAACTCAATACTCTTCTAGATCTTTCGGAATTGGATTCATAGCAGCACTGGATACTGACCAAGAAGGGCGTGTTCAGCCGTTTCTTGGTCAGCATTCGTGGAAAATTGCGTTTTTAATTCTGGCGACTATGAGAAAATGATCTTCATGGCATGATACATAAGTTTGAAGAGAGGTCTCGCTCTCGTTCGGATCGGTCACGATCTGAGATTGCAAGTCACTTGCGGCATGAGCAATGAACGTTTCTTGATATGATTTTTTGCCCATTTGCATTGGGAATTGGACGATCCACGACTGCAATCCAGATTTCTTCTACAGAAAAACACCTGATCCCATCGTTTCTTTTGTCTCGCGCCGGGTAGTGAGAATTGCTGAAGAAACTTTCTACGAACTACTAAAATGTGTTTGAAGCGAAAACAGCTAAGAAAGTAGCAGTATTTGCTGAAGAAAAAGTTGGGGAAACATGGAACCGATGAAGATACCGCAGAACATGAATGTTCAGAACAAATAAACCAGAACTCAGGAGAGATAGACTTCGAGGCCATTCCTTGAAACAAGTGGGTTTTTCGGGTTTTTAGGCCGTCGGTTCGGTAGAATTTCTTCTTGACGTTTCGCAAGCACGTGCGGCTTGCATCTTCAGAAGTGGTTTGCTTGAACGCTTACACTGTTCTGATGCGATTCCTCGGGCGCAGTCCGGATTTAGCACCGGTTGCGATGACGTGGTTTGTGATGACGGTGGCCTGTGTCATCGGAGCTTGCTGCATTCTGTTGGCTGTTGCTATCCTCCGGTGTACTGGATTCTCTCTCCTGTCCTGAGCTGTTGCTTTTTCTTGCTGTTTTCGCGTTGTGAGGGCTGGAAACCATATCCTGTTCAGCGCCATTGTCTCTTCTTTCTGTTGAAATTGTCGTCGTGTTTGTAGATTTCAATGGCTTCTCGTATTAGTCGGGGGCGATACCCTGTTGTCGTGGCCAGGACCTATGCCTCTCCGAAATAGATGTTGTGTGTTCCATCGCTGAGGGCATTTCCGCCACTGCCGACTTCTCCACATGTCCAGTTTACAATTCCGTCGGTGTTCTTCTAATCTTGTCGCAACCGATCTCTTAGTAGTTCCAATGTAGACGCTTCCACAGGAGCATGGAATCCGGTAGATTCCCGCAGTTGCTAGGTGAGGTCTTTTGTCTTTAACCCCCTAGACATTCTCGGGTCTTTGTTGTGGGCTTGTAGACCGTTCTTATGTTGTGTTTCCTCAAGAGCCTCCCAATTCTGTCCGTAACCCTGGGAACATAGGGCAGGAAAGCTTTCAGAGTGGACTCACTTTTTTCAGCACGTCCCACTCCTACAGCTTTTTTGATGTCCAACTGGGAATATCCGTTCTGAAGAAAAGCTTTTTCCAAGTGCTGTAGTTCCGTTGTTAGATGTTGTGGTCCACATATTTTTCTGGCTCTATCGTGAGAGTCTTAATGATTCCCTGCTTCTGACTCGGATGGTGGTTAGATAGCTTGTGAAGATATTTGTCTGTGTGGGTGGCTTTTCGATATACCTTGTGGTCCAAACGATTCCCCTGCCTAGACACCAAAACATCCAGGAAGGCCATTTGGTGGTTTTGTTCAACTTCCATGGTGAATTGGATGGCTGGGTGCTGTTTGTTTAGATGGTCGAGGAACATGTCCAGGTTTTTGCGTCATGCCTCCATAGCACGAACGTGTCATCGACATATCGGTACCAGATCGTTGGTTTAAGGGGTGCGGTGCTCAACGCTGCTTCCTCAAACTTCCCCATGAATAGATTCGCCACCACCGGACTGAGTGGGCTTCCCATGGCTACTCCTGCCTTTTGCTCGTAGTAATCTCCATTCCACAGGAAGTAGCTGCCCGGCCCTTTGACAAGCCTTGAACAGATTTGTTGTATCCTCTCTTCGAATAGCTCCGCCACTAATCCTATTGATTCGTCCAAGGGTACCTTTGTGATACAGATACACATCGAGCTGACCAGCATTCCGTAGTTCCAGTCTGAGGTCTTGGATCTTCTCAATGAAAGTTTGGAATCCTTGATGTATGTTTCCGTGGACCCCAAGTGTGGCTGCAGAAAGAGAGATAGATTTTTTGCTATCTCGTAAGTTGGTGATCCCGGGGCACTGACGATTGGTCTTAGTGGTATTCTTTCCTTGTGAATCTTCGGTAATCTATAACAACGCGGGGGGAGGGCTTCTGACCTATAATCTTATTCCTGTGTTTCTCGTCTATTGAGGATATTTTGATCAGAGCGGTTGATGTTTCTGAGCCTTGGCTTGAGTCGGGTCTTTTTGAGCTTCGTATAAGTGACTGGTCCAATAAGTTTTGGATTTTCTGCTCGTGCTGCTCTCTTTCATGACGACTGTAGCGTTTCCTTCCTTTGTCACTGCAGGACGACATGCTTTGTGTTCCTCGTATTCCTTGAGTATGTTTCTTCTCTGCTTAAGTTGCTTGGTGTGGTTTTTTCGCTTTCGTAGCTGTGGGTGTGGTTTCCAGACCGTATTTCATTTGCCGTTTGTTCTGGGAGCCCTTGCAATGCTGTTTTCGGTGTTTCGACGGATAATTCCCTCTATTGGTATATTGCCCTACAAAATCTTGGAAGTTTCATAAAAGACGTTCGAAATTCTGGTTTTTTTTCCAGCTAACAAGTATTGGGTATCATAATGTGTCAGTTTCACCCAACTGCACCCTCCTTAACAAAATCGATTTCAAGTCCAAATAATGCGACAGAAATTTAAACGTTCAACAATTTTAGAAGAGATTTGACCCTACAGATCTTGGGATTGTTTGTAAAATCGTTGTCGAATTCTGGTTTTTTTTCCGTTTAACATTATGGTCTCATAATTGACGCTTTTTACCCTACACTGCAGTCTCTCCTTTAAAAAAGTCGTCCTCTCTCACACTAAAGCAGACATGAATTTGAAAACTTTCCACTATTTAAAAGAGAGTTGACCCTACAGATCTTGAATTTCATAAAAAAAATCGTTCGAAATTCCTGATTTTTTTTTCCAGCTCCTAGCTAGAAATATTGGTCTCATAATTGACGCTTTGTTACCCAACTGCATCTCCTCCTTTAAAAAACGTCTTTCTCAAACCAACGCAACAGAATTTGAAACGTTCACAATATTTATAAAGAGAAGTTTACCCGACAGATCTTTGAAAGTTTATAAAAATCGTTTTAAATTCATAGTAAAACTCCGGAATTTTCACCATATTTAAAAGTCTCTCTCTGAAAGTCCCTTAGTCGCAGAAAGAACTCTTCAATTCAACCGCGCTCCTCGCTTTATTAAAAAATTCGCATTCTCCCAAATAACGTAACAACTATTTGAATTTTGCACGATTTTTAGCAACACTTGACTGTAAAAAATGTCGCAAGTTTTATTAAAATCGCCGTTAATAATCCGTATTTTTGTCAATTGAGCAAATATCGGTTCTCCTAATGTTTCGTTTCGCTTATGGTAACAAAATCTATTTGGCTATATCGAAACATATAGGCGTACAGAATCTCTGAAACATTAGGAACTTGAATCAGGATGATACCAGGTAATGACGCTGTTTATGGAGACTTTTTTGAAATGTTCAAAGTAAAACTACAGTTTCTAAGTCTTGTGCCTGTTTGTTCTCTGCCAATAGAAGAGAAAAACTACAGAGTAAACCAAAGAAGCAATGGGCAAATCTATTTTACGCTTCTGTGTGGCATAAACGAACGAAACTTTTTTTCGAATTTTCAAAATCTAAATCGATTAATAATCACCAAAATAAATAACCAAACTTTCTCGCATTGTAACGTGGTTTATTTGTTTAGCATTCACCGCAGATCCTATGCAGATCATATGCGACCACAACTTCGTGCGAACCAGCCGAATGAGGATCACTTCAGATCCAGAACAATCTGGGCGGGCGTGAGCCCTGC
>JAJTJO010000004.1:1679688-1855939 GCA_024550625.1 Dendroctonus valens | reverse complement strand
ATTTCGACCTAATTAGCAGTCTTTCATTCCATCAGCCTGATGGAGATGAAAATTTCACGATTTTGTCTACTTGGGATTTTTGCAATTTCTTCTAAAAAAAGTACTCAAGTTTAACTTAGTGGTTTTGAAGGAATGTTTGTATGGGCACAGTTGTTTAAAGATATTCAAAAAATTCGTGGCTGAGATATTTTTTTGAACGCTTGATGATTGGCTCCAGATGAAAACTTTAAGACCTATCAGTTAGTAGATTTTCTTGAATTTAGATAAAAAATTCCTCGTAGAAATAGTTTGGGGCTTCGGAGCATTTAGAGTTCAATAGGACTTTGATAAATGGTTTCAACCATTGGTCATACCATCGCTCAACTTGGATATTTTAGCAAATCGCCTGATGAATGCCTTCGAGATTGAAACTTTCAAGGTTTGCGAATTCGATTTTCAGGAGGTTTAACGCAAAAATTCGTATTTTTGGCTTTTTTGGGCTTGTAGAACTTATACGTTGAGCAACAGCGGTGGAAAATGTTTTTCAAGTCCTCAGAGGCGAAATTTTTTCAAATCACGCCTGATGATGGCCTCAGATGAACTTTCCGTTTCGAGTTAGATTTTCTTGCTTAACACAGTCAAATTGCAGTTTATTGGTTTGTTTGGGGGTTGTGAGCATTCTTCAGTCAAAAGGGGATTGTAATAAAATTTCTAAACTGTTCTCACCTCGTTGACCATTTTAAAACGCATAACCTGATGAGCACCCTCGAGATGAAACTTCAAGGATCGCTAATATTTGATTGCAGTACTTATAAGTCAAAACGCTAGGGCTTGCTTGTAGCTTACGAGCACGAGGTTAGACTGTTTTCACGTGTTCTAGTTGAAGAAGGTTTTTTTAAATCGCCTGTATGATGGTCGTCAGACAACAACTTTCGGGATCTTAGTTAGAATTTCTTGACTTAGGCAAAAATTTGCATTTAGACGTTAGGGGTTCGGAAGCATTTGGACAGTCGAAGGGGCGTTTTGATGAATCGCTTTCAACCTGTTCATCCATCCGGTCAACATGAATTTTGAGCAAATCGCCTGAGGGGCCTTCGAGATGCAAAGACTTTCAAGGTTAGCGCATTCGATTTTCAGAAGTTTAACAGAAAATCGTGAATTTTTGCTTTTTTGGGCTTAGAAAAATGTTACGTTTGAGCAACGCGGTGAAAATGTTTCCAAGTCGTCAGTGGCGAAAATTGTTTTAAACACTACGCGATGATGGCCGTTATGATGAAATCTTTCCCGTTCGGAGTTAGATTTTGACCTTCAATTTCCAAATTTTGTTTGTCGTGGAGTATTGCAGCCATTCTGCAATTCAATAGGGTTGTTTGATAAAATTTTTTCCTATGTTAATCTATCGTTCACCGAGATTTAAGCAAAATGGACCTGATGTGAGGCCCTCGAGATGAAACTTTCAAGGATCGTGAGGTGATTTGCCGTTATAGAGCAAAATTATTCTTTCGTTTAGGCGTTTTGAGCTTGTAGCTATTTATTCTTGAGCCACAGAGGTTAAGATGTTTTTCACGCGGTTCATTGAAGAAGGTTTTTTTTATAATACTGCTGATGGATGGCTCCAGACAAAACTTTCACGGATCTCAGTTAGATTTTCTTGACTTTAGGCAAAAATTGCCCATTTAATACCGTTAGGGGGGTTGGAGCATTTGACAGTTCATGGGGCGTTTGATGAATAGCTTCAACCCTGTTCGTTCATCCCGGTCAACACTGAGATTTTTTTAGAAAAAATCGCCTGATGAGGCGTCTTCGTGAAACTCTCAAGTGCGTGAGTTGATGTTTCAGAAGTTTAAACGATAAAATTCGTGAATTTTTTAGCTTTTTTGGGCTTGTAGAAATTGTATCCTTGAGCAACAGCGTGAAAATGTTTTCCAAGCGATCAGTGGAGAGATTTTTGAAATCGCCTGATGATGGCCTTATGATGAAACTTTCCAGTTGAGTTCGATTGCTCTTACTTAACACCAAAATTTGCCAGTGTGTGTTACTGAGGGATTTGAGCATCTACAGTTCACTAGGGGTGTTTGATAAAATTTTTAAAACTGTTCATCTCCTACGGTTTGACAACGAAGATTTAGCAAATGACGATCGATGAGGCCCTGAGATGAAACTGTCAAGGATTCGTGAATTTGATTTGCAGTATTATAAGTCAAAATCGTCTCTTTAAGTCTCTTAGTCTTGTACTATTTATTCTTTGAGCAACAGAGGTTAAGATGTTTTTCAAGTGTGTTCATGTTGAGAAAGGTTCTTTAAATGTCTGATGATGTAACTCAGACAAACCACTTTCGGGATCTCTAGTAGATTTTCTGATTGGAGGCAAAAATTGCCATTATACGCGTTAGGAGTTCGGATCGATTGACACGTTCAATGGGGCGTTTGATGATAGTTCAACCCTGTTCATCCATCGGTAATCCATAGATTTTAGCACACCGCTGAATGATGCCTTCGATATGAAATTGTCCACGGTTACGCGAATCGGATTTTCCGCAGTTTTTAACTGCAAAAATCGTCAATTTTGGCTTTTTTGGGCTTTAGAAATGTATCTGAGCAACAGCGTTGAAAATGTTTTCCATCATTCATTCGTGACGAAATTTTTTTAAAACCTGTGATGGCCTTCAATGATGAACCTTTCCCGTTAAGGAGTTAGATTTTCTTGAACTTTTACACACAAAAATTTGCCAGTTTGTACTGTTTGGGATTGGCATTTGCACGTTGCAATAAGGGGTTTGATAAAAATTTTTAAACTGTTTCAGCTAGCTCGGTTGACACGAGATTTTAAGCAAAATTGACCTGATGAGGCCATCCAGATCGGATGAAACTTCAAGAATAGTGAATTTGATTTGCAGTATTATAAGCAAAAATTCGTCTCTTTTAGTGCTTTGAGATTGTAGCTATTCTTTTTCGTGACCACAGAGGTTAAGATGGTTTTCAGTGCTTCATGTTGAAAAGGTTTCTTCTAAATGTCTGATGATGGTTATCACAGAATCAACCTTTCCGGGATCTTAGTTAGAGTTCTTGAATTTGAGGCAAAAATTGCATTTATCCGTTAGGAGGTTTGATCATTTGAACAGATTACACTGGGGCGTTTGCTGCATAGTTCAACCTGTTCATCCATTCGGTACAACCATGAGATTTTTAGCAGAACGTCTGAGATGCCTCGAGAGAAACTTGTAAGTTAGCGTGATTCGATTTTCAGAGTTTAACGCAAAAAAGTTTCATTTTGGTTTTTTCGGCTGTGTAGACATGTATTCTATGGTAGCACACATCGGTGAAAATGTTTTCCAAGCATTCAGTGGCGAAATTTTTTTTAACACTGATGATGCCTTCGATGAAATTCCGTTCGGAGTTGATATTTCTTGACGTTTAACCAAAAATTTGTCAGGTTTACTGTTGTGGGGATTTGCAAGCATTCTGCAGTCAATAAGGGGTTTGATAAAATTCTAAATTTCATCCATGAGTTTGACACGAGATTCGAGCAAATGACCTGTTAGGCCCCATAAGATAACTTTCAAGGATCGTGATTTGATTTGCAGGAAAGGATTAAAGGCAAAAATTCGTCCCTTTAGGCGTTTTTGGCTTTGTAGCTATTTATTTTGAGCAACAGAGGTTAGCGATGTTTTTTCAAGTGCTTCATGTTGAACGTTTTTTCTAAATCGCTGATGATGTGATCTCAGACAAAACTTTCCGGATCTTAGTTAGATTTTTGGACTTTGAGCAAAACTTTGCCCATTTATACCATTAGGGGGTCGGAGATTTGAAACAGTCACTGGGGCGTTGATGAATAGCTTTCAACCATGGTCATCCATAGGCTAAACATGAGATTTTTTTTCAGCAAAATCGCCTGATGAGTCTCGAGACGAACACTTCAAGGTTCACATTCGATATTTCCAGGAGTTTACGCAAAAATTCGTCAATTTTTGGCTTTTTTTTGGCTGTTAGAAATGTACCTTGAGAACGCGGTGAAAATGTTTTCCAAACTTCGCTCAGTGGGTGAGGAAATTTTGATAAATCGCTTGAAGATGGCCTAAGCTGAAACTTTCCAGTTGGAGTTAGATTTCTTGACTTTAACACACAAAGTTTCCAGTTTGTGCTGTTGGGGGATTTGCGCAGTCTGAAATCGAAATGGGTTTGATAAAAATTTTCTAAACTGTTCATCTATCGGTTGACACGAGATTTTAGCAAAATGACCTGAGAGGCCCTCGAGATGAAACTTTCAAGGATCGGGATTTGATTTCGGCTTTATAAGGCAAAAATTCTTGTTATCGTTTTGAGTCTTGTCTAATTTTCTTGGTCACAGAGTTAAGATGTTTTTCAAGGTTCATTGAAAAGGTATCTTTAATAAATGCTTGATGATGGTCTTCAATAAAACTTTCGGGATCTTATTATTAGATTTCTGGAATTGTGGCAAAATTTTGCCATCATTTTACCGATTAGGGGTTCGTGATAGATTTGAAGTGTCAATGGGCGTTTTTGATGATAGCTTCAACCTGTTCATCCATCGTCACATGAGGAATTTTAGCCCCAAACCCTGATGATGCTCTTCGAGACGAACTCTCAATGGTGTGGGTTCGATTTTCAGAATTGTTTAAGCAAAAGAAATATGTACTTTTAGCTTTTTTTTTGGGCATTGTAGAAACATTATCCTTGAGACAGCGTGGTGAAATATGTTTTCCAAGCGATCAGTGAGTAAATTTTTGAAAACTGTGAGGAGTTCCTTGAGATGAAACTTCCGTTCGTAGTATAGATTTCTTGACTTGTAACACAACAATTGACAGCTTTTGTGCTGTTTGGGAATTGTGCAGCATTGCAGTTTAAAAAGGGTTTTGATAAAAATTTTTTCTAACTGTTCACTATCAGTTACACAAGATTTAAGCAAAATGACCTGAGAAGGCCCCGAGAAGAAACTTTCAAGGATCGGATTTATTTTGAGTTTCGTAAAGACAAAAAATTCTCTCTTTTAGGCGTTTTTGAGCTTGTAGCTATTATATCTGAGAGACCAGAGGTTAAGGATGTTGTTCAAGCGGTCATTGATAGAAGGTTTTTTTAAATCGCCTGATGATGGTCGTCAGACAAACTTTCGGATCTCAGTAATCATTGAGGCAAAATTGCCATTTATAAGGTAGGGGTTCGCGACATTTGACAGTAAATGGGGCTTGTTTGATTGATGAATAGCTTTCAACACCGTTCATCTCGGTCAACATGAGATTTTTAGAAAAAATCGCCTGATGATGCCTTCGAGCTGAAACTCTCAAGGTGCGTGAGTTCGATTTTCAGAAGTTTAACGCAAAAATTCGTGAATGTTTAGCTTTTTTGGGCTTGTAGAAAATGCTATCCTTGAGCAACAGCGGTGAAATGTTTTCCAAGTCGCTCAGTGGAGAAGATTTTTGAACTCGCCTGATGATGGCCTTTGATGAAACTTTCCAGTTCGGAGTTAGATTTCCTTGACGTTAACACAAAAATTTGCCAGTTTGTGCTGTTTGGGATTTGGAGCATTCTACAGTTCAATAAGGGGATGATAAAATTTTCTAAACTGTTCATCTATCAGTTGACACGAGATTTTAAGCAAAATGACCTGATGAGGCCCCCGAGATGAAACTTTCAAGGATCGTGAATTTGATTTGCAGTATTATAAGTCAAAAATTTCGGTCTCTTTTAGGTGCTTTTGAGCTTTGTAGCTATTTATTCTTGAGCAACAGAGGTTAAGATGTTTTTCATGGTTCATTGAAAAAGGTTTCTTTAAATAGTCTGATGATGGTCATCAGACAAAACTTTCGGGATCTTAGTTAGATTTTCTTGACTTTGAGGCAAAAATTTGCCATTTATACCGTTAGGGAGTTCGGATCATTTGACAGTTCAATGGGGCGTTTGATGAATAGCTTCAACCCTGTTCATCCATCGGTCAACATGAGATTTTTAGCAAAACCGCATGATGATGCCTTCGATATGAAATTTTCAGGGTTAGCGAATTCGATTTTCAGCAGTTTAACTCAAAAATTCGTCAATTTTTGGCTTTTTAGGGCTTGTAGAAATGTATCCTTGAGCAACAGCGGTGAAAATGTTTTCCAAGTCATTCAGTGGCGAAATTTTTTTTAAACAACCTGATGATGGCCTTCAGATGAAACTTTCCCGTTCGGAGTTAGATTTTCTTGACTTTAACACAAAAATTTGCCAGTTTGTACTGTTTGGGGATTTGGAGCATTCTGCAGTTCAATAAGGGGTTTGACAAAAATTTTCTAAACTGTTCATCTATCGGTTGACACGAGATTTTAAGCAAAATGACCTGATGAGGCCCTGGAGATGAAACTTTCAAGGATCGTGAATTTGATTTGCAGGATTTTAAGGCAAAAATTCGTTTCTTTTAGGCGTTTTTGAGCTTGTAGCTATTTATTCTTGAGCAACAGAGGTTAAGATGTTTTTCAAGTGCTTCATTGTTGAAAGTTTTTTCCTAAATCGCCTGATGATGGTATTCAGACAAAACTTTCCGGATCTTAGTTAGATTTTCTTGCATTTGATGCAAAAATTTGCCCATTTATACCATTAGGGAGTTCGGAGTATTTGACAGTTCAATGGGGCGTTTGATGAATAGCTTCAAACCTGTTCATCCATCGGTCAACATGAGATTTTTAACAAAATCGCCTGATGATGCCTTCGAGACTAACTCCCAAGGTTCGTTATTCGATTTTCAGGAGTTTAGCGCAAAAATTCGTCAATTTTTGGCTTTTTGAGCTTGTAGAAATGTATCCTTGAGCAACAGCGGTGAAAATGTTTTCCAAGTCATTCAGTGCCGAAAATTTTTTTAAACAACCTGATGATGGCCTTCAGATGAAACTTTCCCGTTCGGAGTTAGATTTTCTTGACTTTAACACAAGAATTTGCCAGTTTGTACTGTTTGGGGATTTGGAGCATTCTGCAGTTCAATAAGGGGTTTGACAAAAATTTTCTAAACTGTTCATCTATCGGTTGACACGAGATTTTAAGCAAAATGACCTGATGAGGCCCTGGAGATGAAACTTTCAAGGATCGTGAATTTGATTTGCAGGATTTTAAGGCAAAAATTCGTTTCTTTTAGGCGTTTTTGAGCTTGTAGCTATTTATTCTTGAGCAACAGAGGTTAAGATGTTTTTCAAGTGCTTCATTGTTGAAAGTTTTTTCCTAAATCGCCTGATGATGGTATTCAGACAAAACTTTCCGGATCTTAGTTAGATTTTCTTGCATTTGATGCAAAAATTTGCCCATTTATACCATTAGGGAGTTCGGAGTATTTGACAGTTCAATGGGGCGTTTGATGAATAGCTTCAAACCTGTTCATCCATCGGTCAACATGAGATTTTTAACAAAATCGCCTGATGATGCCTTCGAGACTAAACTCCCAAGGTTCGTTAATTCGATTTTCAGGAGTTTAGCGCAAAAATTCGTCAATTTTTGGCTTTTTTGAGCTTGTAGAAATGTATCCTTGAGCAACAGCGGTGAAAATGTTTTCCAAGTCATTCAGTGCCGAAAATTTTTTTAAACAACCTGATGATGGCCTTCAGATGAAACTTTCCCGTTCGGAGTTAGATTTTCTTGACTTTAACACAAGAATTTGCCAGTTTGTACTGTTTGGGGATTTGGAGCATTCTGCAGTTCAATAAGGGGTTTGACAAAAATTTTCTAAACTGTTCATCTATCGGTTGACACGAGATTTTAAGCAAAATGACCTGATGAGGCCCTGGAGATGAAACTTTCAAGGATCGTGAATTTGATTTGCAGGATTATAAGACAAAAATTCTTCTCTTTTAGGGGTTTTTGAGCTTGTAGCTATTTATTCTTGAGCAACAGAGGTTAAGATGTTTTTCAAGTGGTTCATTGAAGAAGGTTTTTTTTAATCGCCTTATGATGGTCTTCAGGCAAAACTTTCCGGATCCTAGTTATATTTTCTTGAATTTGAGGCAAAAATTTGCCCATTTAAACCATTAGGGAGTTCGGAGCATTTGACAGTTCAATGGGGCGTTTGATGAATAGCTTCAACCCTGTTCATCCATCGGTCAACATGAGATTTTTAGCAAAACCGCATGATGATGCCTTCGATATGAAATTTTCAAGGTTAGCGAATTCGATTTTCAGCAGTTTAACGCAAAAATTCGTCAATTTTTGACTTTTTAGGGCTTGTAGAAATGTATCCTTGAGCAAAAGCGGTGAAAATGATTTCCAAGTCATTCAGTGACGAAAATGTTTTTAAACAACCTGATGATGGCCTTCAGATGAAACTTTCCCGTTTGGAGTTAGATTTCCCTGACTTTAACACAAAAATTTGCCAGGTTGTACTGTTTGGGGATTTGCAGCATTCTGCAGTTCAATAAGGGGTTTGATAAAAATTTTCTGTACTGTTCATCCATCGGTTGACACGAGATTTTAGGCAAAATGACCAAATGAGGCCCTCGAGATGAAACTTTCAAGGATCGTGAATTTGATTTGCAGGATTTTAAGGCAAAAATTTGTTTCTTTTAGGCGTTTTTGAGCTTGTAGCTATTTATTCTTGAGCAACAGAGGTTAAGATGTTTTTCAAGTGCTTCATTGTTGAAAGTTTTTTCTTAAATCGCCTGATGATGGTATTCAGACAAAACTTTCCGGATCTTAGTTAGATTTTCTTGAATTTGAAGCAAAATTTGGCCCATTTATACCATTAGGGAGTTCGGAGCATTTGACAGTTCAATGGGGCGTTTGATGAATAGCTTCAAACCTGTTCATCCATCGGTCAACATGAGATTTTTAGCAAAACCGCATGATGATGCCTTTGATATGAAATTGTCAAGGATAGCGAATTCGATTTTCAGCAGTTTAACGCAAAAATTCGTCAATTTTTGGCTTTTTAGGGCTTGTAGACATGTAGCCTTGAGCAAAAGCGGTGAAAATGTTTTCCAAGTCATTCAGTGACGAAAATGTTTTTAAACAACCTGATGATGGCTTTCAGATGAAACTTTCCCGTTCGGAGTTAGATTTCCTTGACTTTAACACAAAAATTTGTCAGTTTGTACTGTTTGGGGATTTGCAGCATTCTACAGTTCGATAAGGGGTTTGATAAAAATTTTCTGAACTGTTCATCTATCGGTCGACACGAGATTTTAAGCAAAATGACCTGATGAGGCCCTCGAGATGAAACTTTCAAGGATCGTGAATTTGATTTGCAGGATTTTAAGGCAAAAATTCGTCTCTTTTAGGTGCTTTTGAGCTTGTAGCTATTTATTCTTGAGCAACAGAGGTTAAGATGTTTTTCAAGCGGTTCATTGAAGAAGGTTTTTTTAAATCGCCTGATGATGGTCGTCAGACAAAACTTTCAGGATCTTAGTTAGATTTTCTTGAATTTGAGGCAAAAATTTGCCCATTTATACCGTTAGGGGGTCGGAGCATTTGACAGTTCAATGAGGCGTTTGATGAATAGTTTCAAACCAGTTCATCCATCGGTCAACATGAGATTTTTAGTAAAATCGCCTGATGATGCCTTCGAGACAAAACTTTCAAGGTTAGCAAATTCGATTTTCAGGAGTTTAACGCAAAAATTCGTCAATTTTTGGCTTTTTTGGGCTTGTAGAAATGTAACGTTGGGCAACAGCGGTGAAAATATTTTCCAAGTCGCTCAGTGAGGAAATTTTTCAAAATCGCATGAAGATGGCCTTCAGATGAAACTTTCCCGTTCGGAGTTATATTTTCCTGAGTTTAACAGAAAAATTTGCCAGTTTCTACTGTTTGGGGATCTGCAGCATTCTGCAGTTCAATAAGGGGTTTGATAAAAATTTTCTGAACTGTTCATCTATCGGTTGACACGAGATTTTAAGCAAAATGACCTGATGAGGCCCTGGAGATGAAACTTTCAAGGATCGTGAATTTGATTTGCAGGATTTTAAGGCAAAAATTCTTCTCTTTTAGGCGTTTTTGAGCTTGTAGCTATTTATTCTTGAGCAACAGAGGTTAAGATGTTTTTCAAGCGGTTCATTGAAGAAGGTTTTTTCAAATCGCCTGATGATGGTCTTCAGACAAAACTTTCCGGATCTTAGTTAGATTTTCTTGAATTTGAGGCAAAAATTTGCCCATTTATACCGTTAGGGGGTCGGAGCATTTGACAGTTCAATGGGGCGTTTGATGAATAGTTTCAAACCAGTTCATCCATCGGTCAACATGAGATTTTTAGCAAAATCGCCTGATGATGCCTTCGAGATGAAACTTTCAAGGTTAGCAAATTCGATTTTCAGGAGTTTAACGCAAAAATTCGTCAATTTTTGGCTTTTTTGGGCTTGTAGAAATGTAACGTTGGGCAACAGCGGTGAAAATATTTTCCAAGTCGCTCAGTGAGGAAATTTTTCAAAATCGCCTGATGATGGCCTTCAGATGAAACTTTCCCGTTCGGAGTTAGATTTTCTTGACTTTAACACAAAAATTTGCCAGTTTGTACTGTTTGGGGATTTGCAGCATTCTGCAGTTCAATAAGGGGTTTGATAAAAAATTTCTGAACTGTTCATCCATCGGTTGACACGAGATTTGAAGCAAAATGACCTGATGAGGCCCTCGAGATGAAACTTTCAAGGATCGTGAATTTGATTTGCAGGATTATAAGGCAAAAATTCTTCTCTTTTAGGGGTTTTTGAGCTTGTAGCTATTTATTCTTGAGCAACAGAGGTTAAGATGTTTTTCAAGTGGTTCATTGAAGAAGGTTTTTTTAAATCGCCTGATGATGGTCGTCAGACAAAACTTTCAGGATCTTAGTTACATTTTCTTGAATTTGAGGCAAAAATTTGCCCATTTATACCGTTAGGGGGTCGGAGCATTTGACAGTTCAATGGGGCGTTTGATGAATAGTTTCAAACCAGTTCATCCATCGCTCAACATGAGATTTTTAGCAAAATCGCCTGATGATGCCTTCGAGACAAAACTTTCAAGGTTAGCAAATTCGATTTTCAGGAGTTTAACGCAAAAATTCGTCAATTTTTGGCTTTTTTGGCTTGTAGAAATGTAACGTTGAGCAACAGCGGTGAAAATGTTTTCCAAGTCGCTCAGAGAGGAAATTTTTCAAAATCGCCTGATGATGGCCTTCAGATGAAACTTTCCCGTTCCGAGTTAGATTTTCTAGACTTTAACTCAAAAATTTGTCAGTTTTTATTGTTTGGGGGTTTGAAGCATTCTGCAGTCCAAAAAGGGGTTTAATAAAATTTTTCTAAACTGTTTATCCATCGGTTGACACGAGATTTTAAGCAAAATAACCTGATGAAACCCTCGAGATGAAACTTTCAAGGATCATGAATTTGATTTGCAGGATTATAAGGCAAAAATTCGCCGCTTTTAGGTGCTTTTGAGCTTGTAGCTATTTATTCTTGAGCAACAGAGGTTAAGATGTTTTCAAGTGGTTTATTGAAGAAGGTTTTTTTAAATCGCCTGATGATGGTCGTCAGACAAAACTTTCGGGATCTTAGTTAGATTTTCTTGAATTTGAGGCAAAAATTTGCCCATTTATACCGTTAGGGGGTCGGAGCATTTGACAGTTCAAAGGGGCGTTTGATGAATAGTTTCAAACCAGTTCATCCATCGGTCAACATGAGATTTTTAGCAAAATCGCCTGATGATGCCTTCGAGACAAAACTTTCAAGGTTAGCAAATTCGATTTTCAGGAGTTTAACGTAAAAATTCGTCAATTTTTGGCTTTTTTGGCTTGTAGAAATGTAACGTTGAGCAACAGCGGTGAAAATGTTTTCCAAGTCGCTCAGTGAGGAAATTTTTCAAAATCGCCCGATGATGGCCTTCAGATGAAACTTTCCCGTTCGGAGTTAGATTTCCTTGATTTTAACACAAAAGTTTTCCAGTTTGTACTGTTTGGGGATTTGCAGCATTCTGCAATTCAAAAAGGGGTTTGATAAAAATTTTCTAAACTGTTAATCTATCGGTTGACACGAGATTTGAAGCAAAATGACCTGATGAGGCCCTCGAGATGAAACTTTCAAGGATCGTGAGTTTGATTTGCAGGTTTATAAGACAAAAATTCTTCTCTTTTAGGCGTTTTTGAGCTTGTAGCTATTTATTCTTGAGCAACAGAGGTTAAGATGTTTTTCAAGCGGTTCATTGAAGAAGGTTTTTTTTTATCGCCTGATGATGGCCTTCAGACAAAACTTTCCGGATCTTAGTTAGATTTTCTTGAGTTTGAGGCAAAAATTTGCCCATTTATACCGTTAGGGAGTTCGGAGCATTTGACAGTTCAATGGGGCGTTTGATGAATAGCTTCAACCCTGTTCATCCACCGGTCAACATGAGATTTTTAGAAAAATCGCCTGATGATGCCTTCGAGCTGAAACTCTCAAGGTGCGTGAGTTCGATTTTCAGAAGTTTAACGTAAAAATTCGTGAATTTTTAGCTTTTTTGGGCTTGTAGAAATGTATCCTTGAGCAACAGCGGTGAAAATGTTTTCCAAGTCGCTCAGTGGAGAAGATTTTTGAAATCGCCTGATGATGGCCTTTGAATGAAACTTTCCAGTTTGGAGTTAGATTTTCTTGACTTTAACACAAAAATTTGCCAGTTTGTACTGTTTAGGGATTTGCAGCATTCTGCAGTTCAATAAGGGGTTTGATAAAAATTTTCTAAACTGTTCATCTATCGGTTGACACGAGATTTTAAGCAAAATGACCTGATGAGGCTCTCGAGATGAAACTTTCAAGGATCGTGAATTTGATTTGCAGGATTATAAGGCAAAATTCGTCTCTTTTAAGTCTCTTTTAGTCTTGTAGCTATTTATTTTTGAGCAACAGAGGTTAAGATGTTTTTCAAGTGGTTCATTGAGAAAGGTTTCTTTAAATCGTCTGATGATGGTCATCAGACAAAACTTTCTGGATCCTAGATAGATTTTCTTGAATTGGAGGCAAAAATTTGCCATTTATACCGTTAGGGAGTTCGGATCATTTGACAGTTCAATGGGGCGTTTGATGAATAGCTTCAACCCTGTTCATCCATCGGTCACCATGAGATTTTTAGCAAAACCGCATGATGATGCCTTCGATATGAAATTGTCAAGGTTAGCGAATTCGATTTTCAGCAGTTTAACGCAAAAATTCGTCAATTTTTTGCTTTTTAGGGCTTGTAGAAATGTATCCTTGAGCAACAGCGGTCAAAATGTTTTCCAAGTCATTCAGTGACGAATTTTTTTTAAACAACCTGATGATGGCCTTCTGATGAAACTTTCCCGTTCGGAGTTAGATTTTCTTGACTTTAACACAAAAATTTGCCAGTTTGTACTGTTTGGGGATTGGCAGCATTCTGCAGTTCAATAAGGAGTTTGATAAAAATTTTCTGAACTGTTCATCCATCGGTTGACACGAGATTTTAAGCAAAATGGCCTGATGAGGCCCTCGAGATGAAACTTTCAAGGATCGTGAATTTGATTTGCAGGATTATAAGGCAAAAATTCGTTTCTTTTAGGCGTTTTTGAGATTGTAGCTATTTATTCTTGAGCAACAGAGGTTAAGATGTTTTTCAAGTGCTTCATTGTTGAAAGTTTTTTCCTAAATCGCCTGATGATGGTATTCAGACAAAACTTTCGGGATCTTAGTTAGATTTTCTTGAATTTGAGGCAAAAATTTGCCCATTTATACCGTTAGGGAGTTCGGAGCATTTGACAATGCACTGGGGCGTTTGATCAATAGTTTCAAACCTGTTCATCCATCGGTCAACATGAGATTTTTAGCAGAATCGCCTGATGATGCCTTCGAGACGAAACTTTCAAGGTTCGTGAATTCGATTTTCAAGAGTTTAACGCAAAAATTCGTCAATCTTTGGTTTTTTCGAGCTTGTAGAAATGTATCCTTGAGCACCAGCGGTGAAAATGTTTTCCAAGTCATTCAGTGGCGAAATTTTTTTTAAACAACCTGATGATAGCCTTCGGATGAAACATTCCCGTTCAGAGTTAGATTTTCTTGACTTTAACTCAAAAATTTGTCAGTTTCTGTTGTTTGGGGATTTGGAGCATTCTGCAGTCCAATAAGGGGTTTGATAAAAAATTTCTAAACTGTTCATCCATAGGTTGACACGAGATTTTAAGCAAAATGACCTGATGAGGCCCTCAAGATGAAACTTTCAAGGATCGTGAATTTGATTTGCAGGATTATAAGGCAAAAATTCGCCGCTTTTAGGCGTTTTTGGGCTTGTAGCTATTTATTCTTGAGCAACAGAGATTAAGATGTTTTTCAAGTGGTTCATTGTAGAAGGTTTTTTCTTAAATCGCCTGATGATGGTCTTCAGACAAAACTTTCCGGATCTTAGTTAGATTTTCTTGAATTTGAGGCAAAAATTTGCCCCTTTATACCGTTAGGGGGTCGGAGCATTTGACAGTTCAATGGGGCGTTTGATGAATAGTTTCAAACCAGTTCATCCATCGGCCAACATGAGATTTTCAGCAAAATCGCCTGATGATGCCTTCGAGACAAAACTTTCAAGGTTAGCAAATTCGATTTTCAGGAGTTTAACGCAAAAATTCGTCAATTTTTGGCTTTTTTGGCTTGTAGAAATGTAACGTTGAGCAACAGCGCTGAAAATGTTTTCCAAGTCGCTCAGTGAGGAAATTTTTCAAAATCGCCTGAAGATGGCCTACCGATGAAACTTTCTAGTTCGGAGTTAGATTTCCTTGACTTTAACACAAAAGTTTTCCAGTTTGTACTGTTTGGGGATTTGCAGCATTCTGCAATTCAAAAAGGGGTTTGATAAAAATTTTCTAAACTGTTCATCTATCGGTTGACACGAGATTTGAAGCAAAATGACCTGATGAGGCCCTCGAGATGAAACTTTCAAGGATCGTGATTTTGATTTACAGGTTTATAAGGCAAAAATTCTTGTCTTTTAGGCGTTTTTGAGCTTGTAGCTATTTATTCTTGAGCAACAGAGGTTAAGATGTTTTTCAAGCGGTTCATTGAAGAAGGTATTTTTAAATCGCCTGATGATGGTCTTCAGACAAAACTTTCGGGATCTTAATTAGATTTTCTTGAACTTGAGGCAAAAATTTGCCCATTTATACCATTAGGGAGTTCGGAGTATTTGACAGTTCAATGGGGCGTTTGATGAATAGCTTCAAACCTGTTCATCCATCGGTCAACATGAGATTTTTAGCAAAATCGCCTGATGATGTCTTCGAGACGAAACTTTCATGCTTCGGGAATTCGATTTTCAGGAGTTTAACGCAAAAACTCGTCAATTTTTAGCTTTTTTGGGATTGTAGAAACGTATCCTTGAGTAACAGCGGTGAAAATGTTTTCCAAGTCATTCAGTGACGAAAATTTTTTAAACAACCTGATGATGGCCTTCAGATGAAACTTTCCCGTTCGGAGTTAGATTTTCTTGACTTTAACACAAAAATTTGCCTGTTTGTGCTGTTTGGGAATTTGGAGCAATCTACAGTTTAATAAGGGTTTTGATAAAAATTTTCTAAACTGTTCATCTATCGGTTAACACAAGATTTTAAGCAAAATGACCTGATGAGGCCCTCGAGATGAAACTTTCAAGGATCGTGAGTTTGATTTGCAGGTTTATAAGACAAAAATTCTTCTCTTTTAGGCGTTTTTGAGCTTGTAGCTATTTATTCCTGAGGAACAGAGGTTAAGATGTTTTTCAAGCGGTTCATTGAAGAAGGTTTTTTTAAATCGCCTGATGATGGTCGTCAGACAAAACTTTCAGTATCTTAGTCTTAGTAGGGTCGGAGCATTTGACAGTACAATGGGGCGTTTGATGAATAGTTTCAAACCAGTTCATCCATCGGTCAACATGAGATTTTTAGCAAAATCGCCTGATGATGCCTTCGAGACAAAACTTTCAAGGTTAGCAAATTCGATTTTCAGGAGTTTAAAGCAAAAATTCGTCAATTTTTGGCTTTTTTGGCTTGGAGAAATGTAACGTTGAGCAACAGTGGTGAAAATATTTTCCAAGCCATTCAGAGGCGAAATTTTTTTTAAACAACCTGATGATGGCCTTCAGATGAAACTTTCCCGTTCGGAGTTAGATTTCCTTGACTTTAACACAAAAGTTTTCCAGTTTGTATTGTTTGGGGATTTGGAGCATTCTACAGTTCGATAAGGGGTTTGATAAAAATTTTCTAAACTGTTCATCTATCGGTTGACACGAGATTTTAAGCAAAATGACCTGATGAGGCCCTCGAGATGAAACTTTCAAGGATCGTGAATTTGATTTGCAGGATTTTAAGGCAAAAATTCGTTTCTTTTAGGCGTTTTTGGGCTTGTAGGAATTTATTCTTGAGCACCAGAGGTTAAGAGTTTTTTCAAGTCGTTCATTGAAAAATGTTTTTTTTAAATCGCCTGATGATGGTCTTCAGACAAAACTTTCGGGATCTTAGTTAGATTATCTTTAATTTGAGGCAAAAATTTCCCCTGTTTATACTTTTTGGGGCTTCGGAGCATTTTACAGGTCGACAAGGAGGAAAGGAAAATTTTCGAATGCCTTCATCCATGGTTCAACAGGAGATTTTTATGCAAATCACCTGATGATGTCTTCTAGATTAATCTGTCTTGATTTCCTAATTCAAATTTTGCAATTTTATCGCCAAAACTACACTTTTTTGTGACTTTTGTGGTACAAAATTGATTCTTGAATAACAGGTTATTTTAAGCACCAAGTCTTGAATAACAGGTTATTTTAACCACCAATTGGAACAGATTTTCTTTAGTCGCCTGACGATGGACTCCAGACGAAACTTTCTCAATAACCAGCTGGAATTTTTTGCCTCGATAAATTTGATTTGGCAGTTTCAAAGCAGAAATGTTTCAAATTATGAAACTCTGATGCTGCAGTTTTAACCGAAACAGAACCTCTTCCATAGGCAGAGGAGTTCTTCAGTCACAATCTTCAAATTCAAGATCTTCCATCGTTCTTCCACATAATGTCATGTCAGCAAATTATCCAAACACTCTAAATTTCCGCTCGGGCTAATAAATCAGCTATTAATAGAGCCATAGAATAATAACGCTAAAGTCAATTTGCTAACGCGAGCCTTTAGGGTAAATGCATCAAAACATTCCATAATGTGATTTAGGCAGGATGCATAATAAACGTACATCGGACCCGAGAATCAATAAGCGCATACAAACTGCCCCGTTCGACAACAACCGATTACAATTCAACGAGAATTGATAGCCTTTATTCCATTCCATTCCATTCAAGGCCTTGACATATTGTGAGCTGGTTAAACAAGGCTTTTGTGTGTGTTTTTTGCAGGTTTCGAGCACCTGCAACTCCATCGTCAGCATCGGTTACTTGATCACGTACGTGGGTGCCCTGACTTGAGGCAAGTTGGCCATCTTCAAGACTGATACCGCCAACATCCGGATGGCCCTTTTTTGCTCACTTTTCGTCATTTGCCAATTGGCCACTGCTGCGTTCCTGCGAGGAACCCAATCGACTTTGCGTGAGAACCTGGGCTGGGCGCTCATTTTCGACTTTATGATCTGCGTTACGATGCCGCTCCCGTTAAAACACTGCACTTTTATCAGCTGGGCGTTTGGTTCTTTGTATGTACTGGCTCTGATCACCTGCCAGATTACATATCGGGACCTCAATCAAATCCACCAGGTAAGGGTGCTTTCGTATAAGATTTTCGTTGAAATTGCGTGGTTCTTTCAACGTCCCCTGGACGTTGATATGGACAGTTGCTTTTAGTCTTTTTAAAGCGAAATTTATACAAGCAGGTACACAGGATTATCGTCATTACTTTTAATGGGTAAAAAGGGATAAAGCATGAAAGAGTTTCATTATAAAACTTTGCTCGCAGATGTTCCCCCAAAACAATGTCTGATAATTCTTTAACCATTAATTTTTTAGTCAAATTTTATACGAATTGTTCTGTAGCATTTAGCTATCAAACTATCAAGCTACTAAATGTTTCAAAATAATCAAAACATTTTTACGAGTTTTGGTTATTTCTGAGAAAAAATCGCTCTTGTAAATTTTTGATTTAGCAACCAAAAAAGCAACTAAAAATTAAACAATGACGTGAAAAATTTAATTTGCAGCTTTTTATTATCAATTAGCAAAATATACCAAAGTGATTAAAATAACTTTTCAAAATGCTGAACTCCAACTTCTACACATTTTTTGAGTTCTTTGTGCAATCGAATGTATCGCCTCCGGTACTTGATGGCTTCTTTAACTCGCCCACTAAAATATTCACGTGTATTCACCTATTTTTCATATACAATGTTTTTTTAGAGTCCCCGATCCATAAAAATCTAAAGGCGTTAGGTCGGGTGATTTGGATAGTCACTCCATTGGCCACTTCTCATTGGCTCAATCGTGCCCGAAGAGCCCGGCACAACAAATACATTAGACATAGTTTTATGCTGTTGTTGTGCCGAGCCCTTCGGGCACGACACTGGCCGGAGAACAACAAACTATAAATCGGACAGTTGGGAAGGTTTTTTACATCCAGATCAGCGTCGTGCCCGAGGGCATCGGCACAACAAATACATTGCAGTCTAATGAATGTTTAAATGGACTTCGACGTCCACTGAAGTTTAATGTATTTGTTGTGCCGAGCCCTTCGGACACGACACTTGTAGGAGAACAACAAACTATAAATCGGACAGTTAGGAAGGTTTTTTACATCCAGATCAGTGTCGTGCCCGAAGGCCTCGGCACAACAAATACATTGGAGTCCAGTGAAGTTTAATGTATTTGTTGTGGTTAGCCATTCGGGCACGACACTGGTAGGAGAACAACAAACTATAAATCAGAAAGTTACGAAGGTTTTTACATTCAGATCAGTGTCGTGCCCGAAGGGCTCGGCACAACAAATACATTGGAGTATAATGGATGTTTAAATAGACTTCGACGTCCAGTGAAGTTCTATGTATTTGTTGTGCCGAACCCTTCGGACACGACACTGGCAGGAGAATTATAAACTATAAACCAGAAAGTTACCTAGGTTTTTTACATTCAGAACAATGTCGTACCCGAAGGGCTCGGCACAACAAAAACATTGAAGTCTAATGGATGTTTAACTAGACTTCGACGTGCAGTGGAGTTCAATGTATTTGTTTTGCCGAGCCCTTCAGGCGCGACACTGACAGGAGAATTACAAACTATAAATAAGACAGTTAGGAACGTTTTTTACATTCAGATCAGTGGCGTGCCCGAAGGGCTCGGCATAACAAAAACATTGAAGTCTAATGGATATTTAAATAGACTTTAACGTGCAGTGGAGTTCAATGTATTTGTTGTGCCGAGCCCTTCGGACACGACACTGACAGGAGAATTATAAACTATAAACCAGAAAGTTACCTAGGTTTTTTACATTCAGAACAGTGTCGTACCCGAAGGACACAACAAATACATTGAACTTCACTGGACGTCGAAGTCTATTTAAACATCCACTAGACTCCAATGCATTCATTGTGTCGAGCCCTTCGGGCAGGATACCGTTTTGAATGTAAAACACCTTCGTAACTTCCTGATTTATAGTTTCTTGTTCTCCTACCAGTGTCGTGCCCGAATGGCTCGGCACAACAAATACATTGGAGTATAATGGATGTTTAAATTGACTTCGACGTCCAGTGAAATTCTATGTATTTGTTGTGCCGAGCTTTTCGGGCACGACACTGGTAGGAGAACAAGAAACTATAAATCAGAAAGTTACGAAGGTTTTTTACATTCAGGTCAGTGTCGTGCCCGAAGGACTCGGCACAACAAATGCATTGGAGTCTAGTGGATATTTAAATAGACTTCGACGTCCAATGAAGTTCAATGTATTTGTTATGCAGAGCCCTTCGGGCACTACACTGACCTGAATGTAAAAAACCTTCGTAACTTTCTGATTTATAGTTTCTTGTTCTCCTACCAGTGTCGTGCCGGAATGGCTCGGCACAACAAATACATTGGGAGTATAATGGATGTTTAACATAGACTTCGACGTCCAGTGAAATTCTATGTATTGTTTGTGCCGAGCTTTTCGGGCACGACACTGGTAGGAGAACAAGAAACTATAAATCAGAAAGTGAAGAAGGTTTTTCAGACTCGAGGAACTGCACGTAACTTGCTGAGACACTCATTTCCCCCTCCTCATAGGGCCACAGTTGGACACATCAATATTAAAAGCCTAAACGGTTAATATCCTTCATTGAAGAACTAGCTCTGATACCAAGACGAGGACGTACGACCCTTGCGCCCTGGGGACATAATCCAAATTCGGGGATACGGGGTGGAGAGGCCATAGCGGTCAAAACAACGATCCCATACAGGAGCAGTACAGGACATCCCATACAGGCAGTCAGGAATCGAGAACGTTGGTGTAGGGCTTCCTGATGGTGTTTTGACCTACTTGTGTACGCTACGTGTATTCGCTTGCAGGCCTCTGACGTTGATCCATTCTTTTGAAAGACCAATAGGGTGTTGCTTATGGGAGATATTGGGGGCGTGACAACCTTGCCGAGGAAATTCTGGACCTTTTTAGGTCTAGCATTGGCAGCGATAGATACGATCTCACGTCCTCACGCGGAACCTCACACAAGTTAGAGCAAAGGATCGCCCAACCCATGGTCCCCTGATAAGCGACCCATATTTTATGAGGATTTTATCCCCTCACAAAACGTGACGACAAACCAACACTTCCTGCAAAAGCAGGATTGCGTTTCTAGCAGGCTGGAAACGGAAAAAGTCCAGCCCTACGTGACTGGTAGGATTAGTGCTCACTTGCTCCGGTTGGTGCTGGCTGGCCTTTGAACCAATGTGGGAGGAGGGGCGTGTCCTAGGCCATTTACTGATGGAGACTGCCCGAGGTTTACGCCACGGCTGGCATTATCAAGATTAAAGGTCGATGCAAAAGGGGTTTTTGGCTTCCCTTCACGAAGACCTCTTTTCCTTATGGAATGCCCCTCGAATAAAACCAAAACCGCCACCTCAAGAGTATCTCCTGACGTTGTGCGTATTAGGGCACTGCCCAGGTAATGGACGACTTAGGACTGAGATAGGAAAGTATGAGAATATGGGGTTATTTTGGAATTGAAATTTTTTTATATTCCCCTGTATCTCCGAAGCGAGCAAGAATGTTCAAATTTTGATTTTTCCATTTTAAGTTTGACCTAAAAAGAGCACCTAAACTGCTTTTTTGATGACAAATGTGCTCCATAAAAGTGTCGAAAATGGGACACCCTGTACATGCCATAAAGAATCAGATAAAAATTGAGCGATTTGAGTTTTACCTGTTCAGCGCTTTGCTCTTCAATCACCAGCTTGACCTCCAAGGACTGTCTGGTTTCCAAGAAGGTCCTTCTCTGCTGTTTGTCTTCGGCTGCATAAGCAGTCATGCCCAGAATTTTGGTTGTTAGCAGCAAAATCGCGGCGACTCCCACCTATAAAGAACCATAATCATTTCCTCCCTTTACTCAAAGTTTCCTTAAATTCACTTCCGCATTTAAACACCCCAACTAATGCCGAGGAGCGACAAATATGGAAATGTCCATCATTTTTCCCGCATGTTCACTCACTCAGCTCGGAGTTTCCATTAAAATCGGCGAAATCCATCCCGACATGAATTTATTATGGCGAAAGCAACACATGGGACGATTTTTCTAAATTAAAAACTTTTAACTCTGTGTGTGTGTGTCTCAGACTCGATTTGAAAGGCTTTTAAGTCGTGGAGCTGGGACAGATTTCCGATCGATCCCAGTTGAACTTTCGACCTTCTCCTGGAAGTTTCATTAGGTTTTTGCCTTAATTGTAGGGCTCTTGATGTCGTGTGAAGGAGCTTGTGATTTTCTGCAAATCTCCACTCCGACTCACTTAGCAGTGGGTTTTCTGTATTCAGATTGAAAATTGACGTTTTAAATTATGTAGTTTAATGGTCATTTAGTTATCCGTTCATCGACCATGAGGAAAAGTAGAGTAAACAGTTGGTAAATTGGTCTAAAAAGTCAACCCAATGCGATTTCGCCTGTTTTGAAAAAATAATCCAATTATTCCGTCACTCCGTCTGTTTAATGTGATCTCCAGAATTTTTTTGCTTTGGTCGGTTGCTTTTTTGCTGTTCCACGAGGAAAAATAAAACTTGGTCTGTAATTCTCTTATTTTTTTAGTGTGCCTACAGTAAGATATTTGAATCCATTGCATGGGGTCTTCATATCTTCGGGATTGTTCTCCTCCAGACTTGTTAATTTGTTATTTATTTCTTCTCCAAGATCTCCACAATCAGGGTTATTCAGTTTCGTTTCGTCGATTAATCAAGCTGATTGTGTTCATGGAAGGTAAAAGTGAAGACGCTGAAGAAGGTGAAAGTGGCGACAACAAAGTGTTGCGGCACACATAACAAGGCATAAAAAACCTTTGAAATAATTTTCGCGGATTTGCGTTGCACTTTTAAAGACACTTTGCATAAAGTAATAGTTTGAAGAAAGTGAACTTGCCTCAAATTTTTCAACAGAAATTTTCCTTTGACCTCCAGCTGCAAAACAACCTGCAAACTGATGAAAAACTGATGTTGCGAAGTGAGGTTAAAAAGCGCATTTGCTTTGGGAACTCAGTTTAATAAATTCTAGCACTTTTCTAATGGAAATATTATATGCGAAAGAGCATCGCTATTAATACCGATGGATGCAAGTAGCCCATTGCACCTTTACGAGAGCGGGTCAGTTATTATTCCAGATGCAACTAAGTGGAAAGGCCATTTAAATTTATTCATGGGAACCGAGCTTTGCCCTAATGGAAACTTAACTCTCCTGAATAATTAAAGCGTTGGCATATTATATTAAGAGGCGCTTGTTCCAACTGGAGACTTGCAAATTTTCCATAACGGATGGTTTCTATATCTGGATGTCGAAATCTATTTGGACAAATGTATTTGTCGTGTTGAGCCATTCGGTCAAGACACTGCCAGGGGAGCCACAAAGTAGACCTCTGACAGTTACAAAGACTTTGTTGCTTTCATCATCAACATCCATTAGGCTCCAATGTATTTGTTGTGCCGAGCCCTTCGGTAGGAGGCCCACTGGTAGGAGAACAAGACACTATAAATCAGAAAGTTACAAAGGTTTTTTACATTCAGGTCAGTGTCGTGCCCGAAGGGCTCGGCACAACAAATGCATTGGAGTCTAGTGGATGTTTAAATAGACTTCGACGTCCAATGAAGTTCAATCTATTTGTTGTGCAGAGCCCTTCGGGCACGACACTGACCTGAATGTAAAAAACCTTCGTAACTTTCTGATTTATAGTGTCTTGTTCTCCTACCAGTGTCGTGCACGAAGGGCTCGGCATAACAAATACATAGAATTTCACTGGACGTCGAAGTTTATTTAAACAGCCATTATACTCCAATGTATTTGTTGTGCCGAGCCATTCGGGCACGACACTGGTAAGAGAACAACAAACTATAAATCGGAAAGTTACGAAAGTTTTCACATTCAGATCAGTGTCGTGCCCGAAGGGCTCGGCACAACAAATACATTGGAGTATAATGGATGTTTAAATAAAGTTTGACGTCCAGTGAAGTTCTATGTATTGGTTGTGCCGAGTCCTTCGGGCACGACACTGATCTGAATGTGAAAACTTTCGCAACTTTCCGATTTATAGTTTGTTGTTCTCTTACCAGTGTCGTGCCCGAATGGCTCGGCACAACAAATACATTGGAGTATAATGGATGTTTAAATAGACTGCGACGTCCAGTGAAGTTCTATATATTGGTTGTGCCAAGCTTTTCGGGCACGACACTGGTAGGAGAACAAGAAACTATAAATCAGAAAGTTACGAAGGTTTTTTACATTCAGGTCAGTGTCGTGCCCGAAGGGCTCTACACAACAAATGCATTGAACTCCACTGCACGTTGGAGTCTATTTAAACATCCATTAGACTTCAATGTATTTGTTGTGATGAGCCCTTCGGGCACGACACTGATATGAATAGAAAACCTTCGTAACTTTCTGATTTATAGTTTCTTGATCTCCTACCAGTGTCGTGCACGAAGGGCTCGCCACAACAAATGAATTAAACTCTACTGGACGTCGAAGTCTATTTAAACATCCAATAGTCTCCAATGTATTTGTCCTGCCGAGCCCTTCGGGCACGACACAGGTCTGAATGTGAAAAACCTTTTTAACTATCCAATTTATAGTTTGTTGTTCTCCTACCAGTGTCGTGCCCGAATGGCTCGGCACAACAAATGCATTAAACTCCACTGCACGTCGAAGTCTATTTAACCATCCATTAGAATCCAATGTTTTTGTTGTGCCGAGCCCTTCGGGCACGACACAGGTCTGAATGCAAAAAACCTTTTTAACCGTCCGATTTATGGTTTGTTGTTCTCCTACCAGTGTCGTGCAAGAAGGCAAGAAGTTAATGCCTTGGAGTCTATTAGATGTTTAAATAGACTTCGACGTCCAGTGGAGTTTAATGCATTTGTTGTGCCGAGCCCTTCGGGCCCGAAAAGCTCGGCACAACAAATACATAGAATTTCACTGGACGTCGAAGTCTATTTAAACATCCATTATACTCCAATGTATTTGTTGTGCCGAGCCATTCCGGCACGACACTGGTAGGAGAACAAGAAACTATAAATCAGAAAGTTACGAAGGTTTTTTACATTCAGGTCAGTGTAGTGCCCGAAGGGCTCTGCACAACAAATACATTGAACTTCATTGGACGTCGAAGTCTATTTAAATATCCACTAGACTCCAATGCATTTGTTGTGCCGAGTCCTTCGGGCACGACACTGACCTGAATGTAAAAAACCTTCGTAACTTTCTGTTTTATAGTTTCTTGTTCTCCTACCAGTGTCGCGCCCGAAAAGCTCGGCACAACAAATACATAGAATTTCACTGGACGTCGAAGTCAATTTAAACATCCATTATACTCCAATGTATTTGTTGTGCCGAGCCATTCGGGCACGACACTGGTAGGAGAACAAGAAACTATAAATCAGGAAGTTACGAAGGTGTTTTACATTCAAAACAGTATCCTGCCCGAAGGGCTCGACACAATGAATGCATTGGAGTCTAGTGGATATTTAAATAGACTTCGACGTCCACTGAAGTTCAATGTATTTGTTGTGCCGAGCCGTTCGGGCACGCCACTGATCTGAATGTAGAAAACGTTCCTAATTGTCCGATTTATAGTTTGTAATTCTCCTGCCAGTGTCGTGTCCGAAGGGCTCGGCACAACAAATGAATTATACTCCACTGGACGTCGAAGTCTATTTAAACATCCAATAGACTCCAATGTATTTGTCGTGCCGAGCCCTTCGGGTACGACACAGGTCTGAATGTGAAAAACCTTTTTAACTATCCAATTTATAGTTTGTTGTTCTCCTACCAGTGTCGTGCCCGAATGACTCGGCACAACAAATGCATTAAACTCCACTGGACGTCGAAGTCTATTTAAACATCCAATAGTCTCCAATGTATTTGTCCTGCCGAGCCCTTCGGGCACGACACAGGTCTGAATGCAAAAAACCTTTTTAACTGTCCGATTTATGGTTTGTTGTTCTCCTACCAGTGTCGTGCCCGAAGGCAAGAAGTTAATACATTGGAGTCTATTGGATGTTTAAATAGACTTCGACGTCCAGTGGAGTTTAATGCATTTGTTGTGCCGAGCCCTTCGGGCACGACACTGGTAGGAGAACAAGAAACTATAAATCAGATATTTACGAAGGTTTTTTATATTCATATCAGTGTCGTGCCCGAAGGGCTCTGCACAACAAATACATTGAACTTCATTGGACGTCGAAGTCTATTTAAATATCCACTAGACTCCAATGCATTTGTTGTGCCGAGCCCTTCGGGCACGACACTGACCTGAATGTAAAAAACCTTCTTAACTTTCTGATTTATAGTTTCTTGTTCTCCTACCAGTGTCGTGCCCGAAAAGCTCGGCACAACAAATACATAGAATTTCACTGGACGTCGAAGTCTATTTAAACATCCATTATACTCCAATGTATTTGTTGTGCCGAGCCATTCGGGCACGACACTGGTAGGAGAACAAGAAACTATAAATCAGGAAGTTACGAAGGTGTTTTACATTCAAAACAGTATCCTGCCCGAAGGGCTCGACACAATGAATGCATTGGAGTCTAGTGGATGTTTAAATAGACTTCGACGTCCACTGAAGTTCAATGTATTTGTTGTGCCGCGCCCTTCGGGCACGCCACTGATCTGAATGTAGAAAACGTTCCTAATTGTCCGATTTATAGTTTGTAATTCTCCTGCCAGTGTCGTGTCCGAAGGGCTCGGCACAACAAATGAATTATACTCCACTGGACGTCGAAGTCTATTTAAACATCCAATAGACTCCAATGTATTTGTCGTGCCGAGCCCTTCGGGTACGACACAGGTCTGAATGTGAAAAACCTTTTTAACTATCCGATTTATAGTTTGTTGTTCTCCTACCAGTGTCGTGCCCGAAGGGCTAGGCACAACAAATACATAGAACTTCACTGGAAGTCGAAGTCTATTTAAACATCCATTATACTCCAATGTATTTGTTGTGCCGAGCCCTTCGGGCACGACACTGATCTGAATGTAAAAACCTTCGTAACTTTCTGATTTATAGTTTGTTGTTCTCCTACCAGTGTCGTGCCCGAATGGCTCAGCACAACAAATACATTAAACTTCACTGGACTCCAATGTATTTGTTGTGCCGAGACCTCCGGGCACGACACTGATCTGGATGTAAAAAACCTTCCTAACTGTCCGATTTATAGTTTGTTGTTCTCCTACAAGTGTCGTGCCCGAAGGGCTCGGCACAACAAATACATTGAACTTAACTGGATGTCTAAGTCTATTTAAACATCCATTAGACTTCAACATATTTGTTGTGCCAAGCCCTTCGGTCACGACACTGATCTGACTGTAAAAAACCTTCCCAACTCTCCGATTTATAGCTTGTTGTTCTCCGGCCAGTGTCGTGCCCGAAGGGCTCGGCACAACAAGAGCATAAAAACTATATCTAATGTATTTGTTGTGCCGGGCCTTCGGGCACGATTGAGCCAATGAGAAGTGGCCAATGGAGTGACTATCTAAATCACCCGACCTAACGCCTTTAGATTTTTATGGGTCGGGGCCTCTAAAAAAACATTGTGTATGAAAAATAGGTGAATACACGTGAATATTTTAGTGGGCGAGTTAAAGAAGCCATCAAGTACCGGAGGCGATACATTCGATTGCACAAAGAACTCAAAAATGTGTAGAAGTTGGAGTTCAGCATTTTGAAAAGTTATTTTAATCACTTCGGTATATTTTGCTAATTGATAATAAAAAGCTGCAAATTAAATTTGTCATGTCATTGTTTAATTTTTAATTGCTTTTATGGTTGCTAAATCAAAAATTTACAAGAGCAATTTTTTTCTCAGAAATAACCAAAACTCGTAAAAATGTTTTGATTATTTTGAAACATTTAGTAGCTTGATAGTTTGATAGCTAAATGCTACAGGACAATTCGTATAAAATTTGACTAAAAAATTAATGGTTAAAGAATTATCAGACATTGTTTTGGGGGAACATCTGCGAGCAAAGTTTTTTAATGAAACTCTTTCATGTTTCATCCCTTTTTACCCATTAAAAGTAATGACGATAATCCTGTGTACCTGCTTGTATAAATTTCGCTTTAAAAAAGACTAAAAGCAACTGTCCATATCAACGTCCAGGGGACGTTGAAAGAACCACGCAATTTCAACGAAACTCTTATACGAAAGCACCCTTACCTGGTGGATTTGATTTAGGTCCCGAAATGTAATCTGGCAGGTGATCAGCGCCAGTACATACAAAGAACCAAACGCCCAACTGATAAAAGTGCAGTGTTTTAACGGGAGCGGCATCGTAACGCAGATCATAAAGTCGAAAATGAGAGCCCAGCCCAGGTTCTCACGCAAAGTCGATTGGGTTCCTCGCAGGAACGCAGCAGTGGCCAATTGGCAAATGACGAAAAGTGAGCAAAAAAGGGCCATCCGGATGTTGGCGGTATCAGTCTTGAAGATGGCCAACTTGCTCAAAGTCAGGGCACCCACGTAGGTGATCAAGTAACCGATGCTGACGATGGAGTTGCAGGTGCTCGAAACCTGCAAAAAACACATACAAAAGCCTTGTTTAACCAGCTCACAATATGTCAAGGCCTTGAATGGAATGGAATGGAATAAAGGCTATCAATTCTCGTTGAATTGTAATCGGTTCTTGTCGACCGGGGCAGTTTGTATGCGCTTATTGATTCTCGGGTCCGATGGACGTTTATTATGCATCCTGCCTAAATCACATTATGGAATGTTTTGATGCATTTACCCTAAAGGGTTCGCGTTAGCAAATTGACTTTAGCGTTATTATTCTATGGCTCTATTAATAGCTGATTTATTAGCCCGAGCGGAAATTTAGAGTGTTTGGATAATTTGCTGACATGACATTATGTGGAAGAACGATGGAAGATCTTGAATTTGAAGATTGTGACTGAAGAACTCCTCTGCCTTCTATGGAAGAGGTTCTGTTTCGGTTAAAACTGCAGCATCAGAGTTTCATAATTTGAAACATTTCTGCTTTGAAATTGCCAAATCAAATTTATCGAGGCAAAAAATTCCAGCTGGTTATTGAGAAAGTTTCGTCTGGAGGCCATCGTCAGGCGACTAAAGAAAATCTGTTCCAATTGGTGCTTAAAATAACCTGTTATTCAAGAATCAATTTTGTACCACAAAAGTCACAAAAAAGTCTAGTTTTGGCGATAAAATCGCAAAATTTGAATTAGGAAATCAAGACGGATTAATCTAGAAGACATCATCAGGTGATTTACATAAAAATCTCCTGTTGAACCATGGATGAAGACATTCGAAAATTTTCCTTCCCTCCTTTTCGAACTGTAAAATGCTCCGAAGCCCCAAAAAGTATAAACAGGGGAAATTTTGCCTCAAATTAAAGAAAATCTATCTTAGATCCTGAAAGTTTTGTCTGAAGACCATCATCAGGCGATTTAAAAAAACCTTTTTCAATGAACGACTTGAAAAAACTCTTAACCTCTGGTGCTCAAGAATAAATTCCTACAAGCCCAAAAACGCCTAAAAGCGGCAATTTTTTGCCTGATAATCCTGCAAATCAAATTCACGATCCTTGAAAGTTTCATCTCGAGGGCTTCATCAGGATATTTTGCTTAAAATCTCGTGTCAACCGATAGATGAACAGTTTAGAAAATTTTTATCAAACCCCTTATCGAACTGTAGAATGCTCCAAATCCCCAAACAGCACAAACTGGCAAATTTTTCTGTTAAAGTCAAGAAAATCTAACTCCAAACTGGAAAGTTTCATTCAAAGGCCATCATCAGGCGATTTCCAAAAATTTCCCCACTGAGCGTCTTGGAAAACATTTTCACCGCTGTTGCTCAAGGATACATTTCTACAAGCTCAAAAAAGCCAAAAATTGACGAATTTTTGCGCTAAACTCCTGAAAATCGAATTCACGAACCTTGGGAGTTTCGTCTCGAAGGCATCATCAGGCGATTTTGCTAAAAATCTCATGTTGACCGATGGATGAACAGGGTTGAAGCTATTCATCAAACGCCCCATTGAACTGTCAAATGATCCGAACTCCCTAACGGTATAAATGGCAAATTTTTGCCTCAAAGTCAAGAAAATCTAACTAAGATCCCGAAAGTTTTGTCTGATGACCATCATCAGACTATTTAAAGAAACCTTTTTCAATGAACCACTTGAAAAACATCTTAACCTCTGTTGCTCAAGAATAAATAGCTACAAGCTCAAAAGCACCTAAAAGAGACGAATTTTTGACTTATAATACTGCAAATCAAATTCACGATCCTTGAAAGTTTCATCTCGGGGGCCTCATCAGGTCATTTTGCTTAAAATCTCGTGTCAACTGATAGATGAACAGTTTAGAAAATTTTTATCAATCCCCTTATTGAACTGTAGAATGCTCCAAATCCCCAAACAGCACAAACTGGCAAATTTTTGTGTTAACGTCAAGGAAATCTAACTCCGAACTGGAAAGTTTCATTCAAAGGCCATCATCAGGCGATTTCAAAAATCTTCTCCACTGAGCGACTTGGAAAACATTTTCACCGCTGTTGCTCAAGGATACATTTCTACAAGCCCAAAAAAGCTAAACATTCACGAATTTTTGCGTTAAACTTCTGAAAATCGAACTCACGCACCTTGAGAGTTTCAGCTCGAAGGCATCATCAGGCGATTTTTCTAAAAATCTCATGTTGACCGATGGATGAACAGGGTTGAAGCTATTCATCAAACGCCCCATTGAACTGTCAAATGCTCCGAACTCCCTAACGGTATAAATGGCAAATTTTTGCCTCAAATTCAAGAAAATCTAACTAAGATCCCGAAAGTTTTATCTGATGACCATCATCAGACGATTTAAAGAAACCTTTTTCAATGAACCACTTGAAAAACATCTTAACCTCTGTCGCTCAAAAATAAATAGCAACAAGACTAAAAGATACTTAAAAGAAACTAATTTTTGCCTTATAATCCTGCAAATCAAATTCACGATCCTTGAAAGTTTCATCTCGAGGGTCTCACCAGGTCATTTTGCTTGAAATCTCGTGTCAACCGATAGATGAACAGTTTAGAAAATTTTTATCAAACCCCTTATCGAACTGTAGAATGCTCCAAATCCCCAAACAGCACAAACTGGCAAATTTTTGTGTTAAAGTCAAGAAAATCTAACTCCAAACTGGAAAGTTTCATTCAAAGGCCATCATCAGGCGATTTTCAAAAATTTCCCCACTGAGCGTCTTGGAAAACATTTTCACCGCTGTTGCTCAAGGATACATTTCTACAAGCTCAAAAAAGCCAAAAATTGACGAATTTTTGCGCTAAACTCCTGAAAATCGAATTCACGAACCTTGGGAGTTTCGTCTCGAAGGCATCATCAGGCGATTTTGCTAAAAATCTCATGTTGACCGATGGATGAACAGGTTTGAAGCTATTCATCAAACGCCCCATTGAACTGTCAAATGCTCCGAACTTCCTAACGGTATAAATAAGCACATTTTTGCCTCGAATTCAAGAAAATCTAACTAAGATCCCGAAAGTTTTGTCTGACGACCATCATCAGGCGTTTAAAAAAACCTTCTTCAATGAACCGCTTGAAAAACATCTTAACCTCTGTTGCTCAAGAATAGATAGCTACAAGCTCAAAAACGCCTAAAAGAGAAGAATTTTTGTCTTATAAACCTGCAAATGAAAATCACGATCCTTGAAAGTTTCATCTCGAGGGCCTCATCAGGTCATTTTGCTTAAAATCTCGTGTCAACCGATAGATGAACAGTTTAGAAAATTTTTATCAAACCCCTTTTTGAACTGCAGAATGCTGCAAATCCCCAAACAGCACAAACTGGCAAATTTTCCGTTAAAGTCAAGAAAGTCTAACTCCGAACGGGAAAGTTTCATCTGAAGGCCATCATCAGGTTGTTTAAAAAAATTTTCGCCACTGAATGGCTTGGAAAACATTTTCACCGCTGTTGCTCAAGGATACATTTCTACAAGCTCAAAAAAGCCAAAAATTGACGAATTTTTGCGCTAAACTCCTGAAAATCGAATTCACGAACCTTGGGAGTTTCGTCTCGAAGGCATCATCAGGCGATTTTGCTAAAAATCTCATGTTGACCGATGGATGAACAGGTTTGAAGCTATTCATCAAACGCCCCATTGAACTGTCAAATGCTCCGAACTCCCTAATGGTATAAATGGGCAAATTTTTGCATCAAATGCAAGAAAATCTAACTAAGATCCGGAAAGTTTTGTCTGAATACCATCATCAGGCGATTTAGGAAAAAACTTTCAACAATGAAGCACTTGAAAAACATCTTAACCTCTGTTGCTCAAGAATAAATAGCTACAAGCTCAAAAACGCCTAAAAGAAACGAATTTTTGCCTTAAAATCCTGCAAATCAAATTCACGATCCTTGAAAGTTTCATCTCCAGGGCCTCATCAGGTCATTTTGCTTAAAATCTCGTGTCAACCGATAGATGAACAGTTCAGAAAATTTTTATCAAACCCCTTATTGAACTGCAGAATGCTGCAAATCCCCAAACAGTACAAACTGGCAAATTTTTGTGTTAAAGTCAAGAAAATCTAACTCCGAACGGGAAAGTTTCATCTGAAGGCCATCATCAGGTTGTTAAAAAAAATTTCGCCACTGAATGACTTGGAAAACATTTTCACTGCTGTTACTCAAGAATACATTTCTACAAGCCCTAAAAAGCCAAAAATCGACGAATTTTTGCGTTAAACTGCTGAAAATCGAATTCGCTAACCTTGACAATTTCATATCGAAGGCATCAGCATGCGGTTTTGCAAAAAATCGCATGTTGACCGATGGATGAACAGGGTTGAAGCTATTCATCAAACGCCCCATTGAACTGTCAAATGCTCCGACCCCCTAACGGTATAAATGGGCAAATTTTTGCCTCAAATTCAAGAAAATCTAACTGAGATCCTGAAAGTTTTGTCTGACGACCATCATCAGGCGATTTAAAAAAACCTTCTTCAATGAACCGCTTGAAAAACATCTTAACCTCTGTTGCTCAAAAATAAATAGCTACAAGCTCAAAAATGCCTAAAAGAAACGAATTTTTGCCTCATAATCCTGCAAATCAAATTCACGATCCTTGAAAGTTTCATCTCGAGGGCCTCATCAGGTCATTTTGCTTAAAATCTCGTGTCAACCGATAGATGAACAGTTTAGAAAATTTTTATCAAACCCCTTTTTGAACTGCAGAATGTTGCAATTCCCCAAACAGTACAAACTGGAAAACTTTTGTGTTAAAGTCAAGAAAATCTAACTCCGAACTGGAAAGTTTCATTCAAAGGCCATCATCAGGCGATTTTCAACAATTTCCCCACTGAGCGCCTTGGAAAACATTTTCACCGCTGTTGCTCAAGGATACATTTCTACCAGCACAAAAAAGCCAAAAATTTACGAATTTTTGCGTTAAACTCCTGAAAATTGAATTCGCTAACCTTGAATTTATCAAAGTCCTATTGAACTCTAAAATGCTCCGAAGCCCCAAACTATTTCTACTAGGAAATTTTTATCTTAAATTCAAGAAAATCTAACTGGTAAGTCTGAAAGTTTCATCTGGAGCCATCATCAGGCGGTTTCAAAAAAATATCTCAGCCACGATTTTGAAATAATTTTAAACACTGTTGCCCAGACAAAAATTCCTTCAAAACCACTAAAGTTAAAAATTGAGTACTTTTTTGAGAGAAATTGCAAAAAGCCAAGTAGAAAATCGTGAAAGTTTCATCTCCAATCAGGCTGATGGATGAAAGACTGCTAATGAGTTCGAAAATGCTCCGAAGCCTCAAACTTCAAACGGGAAAATTGTGCCTTAAGGCCAGGAAAGCTCAACTGTTGAGCTTCAAAGTTTCGTGCAAAAGCAATTCATCAGGCCGTTTAAAAAACTACAACTTGGAAACAGGATTTCCATTAGGAAAACCACTGCTAGACTATAAAGTATATACATAAATCGTACTTACCACTAACATGTACATGGAGTAAATGATGGCTGTGAGCATGAAACAGTCCAGTCCGATCTTTTTCTGTTTTTGGCTGAACTTCTGATAAAGCCATTCCAATGAGTCGGAGAAACTTTCGCTTTGGCAGCCCGGCACTCTGAGAATTTTATCAAAGAGCGAACTGTTTTTCTTCGTGTTTGGAATGCCCGCTTCCTCCCCCATGTTTTAGGCAAATAGAGTTCAACAGATTTGTTTTTTCACATTCTTCTTAATTTATCGTTGGCATGGCTTTGCCTCACTGCTTGTGGCTGGATCTGAGCATCTATGAAAATCTGGTTTTCATTTGATTAAGGTTTCCTGTTCATTCGATATAAATTAATATCGGATTCTCAACGATCTAAGAGCTTCACAGAGCCATAAAGAAACATGTTGAAAGCTGAAGATGCAAAGTATCAAAAATATGAGGAGGTCTGATTTTCGCAAAATCCCACGTATTTGTTGTGCCGAGCCCTTCGGGCACGACACTGGTAGGAGAACAGCAGGAGAACATTGCCATGGACTGATGATTGCTGTCGCCAATAGGGTTTAAACTTGAAAAACATTGAAGTTTAAGGAATGTCAAAGGGCTGAAGCCCTTGCAACCTGTTTGCAAAAACTGGTTAAAATTAGCGATAAGAAAAGAATCTTTATTGAGAAAGGAGTTTCAAAACAGGGTCGTGTAATCGTTCAAGTGAGGGCCAACGATATTTTCGATTTGAGCCAGATCTTACAAACCAACACCTGCTCAAGAGACGTTGGAATTGGAAAAAATCTTAATATTCCTCTTAACAAAATTCCTCTCATTCATCCAATTATCTAGAGAGTTCCAGAGGGTGAAAATGATTAATGTTGCTGCTTAGAAGATGACGAGACCTTGCACATCTTATGCAGCACTAATTTTGTCTACTTTTGTTTTACACTTTAACTTTCTATTTTTCTATAAGTACTTAGTTTAGGAAGATAAATAAACCAAACATAATCTATCTATAAAAACCCCACAAGTTTGAAGAAATTATCCTAAACCCCACATGTCCAAACTTTAAATGCAATTTATATTAATTTCATAACTATACAGTTTCAATAACGTATGCCAGATTTATATTTCAGTCGTAATATACATGACTAAATAAAAAATTACAAAGACAAATTGAAAATTATACTATAAAACTGTTTTTCAAAAATATTTGTGAAAGTCTGGATTTGGAGGACTTGTGGGGTTTTGCTTGGCACCTCCTCATGTGAAAACCACGCAACCGTATTTGGAGGATCAAAAGGCTATGGCACGCTGAGAACATGAACGGCACAAAAATACGTTAGCTTCAACTCAACTTCCACATCAAAAGCTACTAATGTATTTGTTGTGCCGAGCCCTTCGGGCGCGACACTGGTAGAGGAACAACAAGCCATAAATTGGCGAATTTGGAAGGTTTCCTTTTATCGGAACCAGTGCTGTTCCCGAAGGTATCGGCTCAACAAATACATTGGACTTCAACAACGCTCCGACATCCTAAAGATTCTAATGCATTTGTTATGCCGAGACTTTCGGGCACGACACTGGTAGAGGAACAAAAAACTAAAAATCATAGAGCTCGGAAGGTTTCCTTTTATTGGAACCAGTGTCGTGCCCGAAGGGATGGGCACAACAAATACATTAACCTTAAACAACGGTCCGACTTTCCAAAAGATTCTAATGCAGTTGTTTTGCCGAGCCCTTCGGGCAGAGGAACAAAAAACTAAAAATCGTAGAGTTTGGAAGGTTTTCTTTTAATGGAATCAGTGTCGTGCCCGAAGGGCACGGCACAACAAATACATTGACCTTAAACAACGGTCCGACTTTCCAAAAGCTTCTAATGCAGTTGTTGTGCCGAGCCCGTCGGGTACGACACTGGTAGAGGAACAAAAAACTAAAAATCATAGAGTTCGGAAGGTTTTCTTTTATTCGAACCAGTGTCGTGCCCGAAGGGATCAACAAATACATTGACCTTAAACAACGAACAACGGTCCGACTTTGCAAAAGCTTCTAATGCAGTTGTTTGTAAAAATGTAAAAGTTGTTGTAAAAATTGTGGAGTTCGGAAGGTTTCCGTTCATTGAAACCAGTGTGGATGCCCGAAGAGCTCGGCACAACACATTCATTGACCTTAAACAACGGTCCGACATCCAGAATATTCTAATGCAGTTGTTGTGCCGAGCCCTTCGCGCACGACACTGGTAGAGGGACAAAAACTAAAAATCGTAGAGCTTGGAAGGTTTTCTTCTATTGGAACCGACAGTGCAGTGCCCGAAGGGCTCAGAACAACAAATACATTAGAATCTTTTGGATGTCGGACCGTTGTTTAAAGTCAATGTATTTGTTGTGCCGAGCCCTTCGGGCACGACACTGGTAATGGGTCAAAAAACTACAAATCGTAGGGTTTCGGAAGGTTTTCTTTTATTGAGACCAGTGCCGTGCCTGAAGAGCTCAGAACAACAAATACATTAGAATCTTTTGGATGTCGGACCGTTGTTTAAGGTCAATGTATTTGTGTGCCGAGCCCTTTGCGCACGACACTGGTAAAGGGTCAAAAAACTAAAAATCTTAGAACTTGGCAGATTTTCTTTTATTGGAGGCAGTGTCGTGCCCGAAGGTCTCGGCACAACAAATTCATTAACCTTAAACAACGCCACTTTCCAACTTTCCAAAAGATTCTAATGCAGTTGTTGTGCCGAGGCCTTCGGGTACGACATGGGTAGAAGGACAAAAACTAAAAATCGTAGAGTTTGGAAGGTTTTCTTTTATTAGAAGCAGTGTCGTGCCCGAAGGGCTCGGCACAACAATAACATTGATCTGAAACAACGGTCCGATATCCAAAAGATTTGAATGCATTTATTGTGCCGAGCCCTTCGGGCACGACACTGGTAGAGGAACAACAAACAATAAATTGCCGCGTTTGGCAGGTTTCGTTTCATGGAAACCAGTGTCGTGTCCAAAGGTCTGGGCACAACAAATTCATTGATCTTAAGCAACGGTCCAACATCCAAAAGAATCTAATGCATTTGTTGTGCCGAGCACTTCGGGCACGACACTGGTTCCAATAAAAGAAAACCATCCAACCTCTACGATTTTCAGTTTTTTGTTTCTCTAGCAGTGTCGTGCCCGAAGGGCTCGGCACAAAAAATGCATTAGAATCTTTTAGAAAGTCGGACCGTTGGTTAAGGTCAATGTATTTGTTGTGCCGAGACCTTCAGGCACGGCACTGGTTTCGATAAAAGAAAACTTTTCAAGCTCTGTGATTTTTAGTTTTATGTTCCTCTACCAGTGTCGTGCCCAAAGGGCTCGGCACAACAACTGAATTAGAATATTTTGGATGTCGGAGCGCTGCTGAAGTCCAATGTATTTGTTGTGCCGACACTGGTTCGAATAAAAGGAAACCTTCCGAAGTCTAGGATTTTTAGTTTTTTGTTTCTCTACCAGTGTCGTACCCGAGGGGCTCGGCACAACAACTGCATTAGAAGCTTTTGGAAAGTCGCACCGTTGTTTAAGGTCAATGTATTTGTTCTGCCGTGCCCTGCGGGCACGACACTGATTCCAATAAAAGAAAACCTTCCGAACTCTACGATTTTTAGTTTTTTGTTCCTCTACCAGTGTCGTGTCGGAAGGGCTCGGCATAACAAATACATTGGATTTCAACAACGCTCCGACATCCAAAATATTCTAATGCATTTGTTGTGCCGATCCCTTCGGGCACGACACTGGTAGAGGAACAAAAAACTAAAAATTGTAGAGGTTGGATGGTTTTCTTTTATTGGAACCAGTGTCGTGCGCGAAAGGCTCGGCACAAAAAATGCATCAGAATCTTTTTGAATGTCGTACCGTTGTTTAAGGTCAATGTATTTGTTGTACCGAGCCCTTCGGGCACGACACTGGTAAAGGGTCAAAAAACTAAAAATCGTAGAGTTTGGCATATTTTTTTTTATTGAAGGCAGTGTCGTGCCCGAAGGGCTCGGCACAACAAATTCATTGACCTTAAACAACGGTCCGACATCCAAAAGATCCTAATGCATTTGTTGTGCCGAGCCCTTCGGGCACGACACTGTTAGAGCAACAGCAAATTAAAAATCGAAGAGTTTGGAAGGTTTTCTTTTGTTGAAACGAGTATCGTGCCCGAAGGGCTCGGTACAACAAATTCATTGACTTTAAACAACGGTCCAACTTTCCAAAAGATTCTAATGCAGTTGTTGTGCCGAGCCCTTCGGGCACGACACTGGTAGAGGAACAAAAAACTAAAAATCGTAGAGTTTGGATGGTTTTCTTTTATTGGAATCAGTGTCGTGCCCGAAGGGCTCGGCACAACAAATACATTGACCTTAAACAACGGTCCGACATCCAAAAGATTCTAATGCATTTGTTGTGCCGAGCCCTTCGGGCACGACACTGTTAGAGCAACAGCAAATTAAAAATCGTAGAGTTTGGAAGGTTTTCTTTTGTTGGAACGAGTGTCGTGCCCGAAGGGCTCGGTACAACAAATTCATTGACTTTAAACAACGGTCCAACTTTCCAAAAGATTCTAATGCAGTTGTTGTGCCGAGCCCTTCGGGCACGACACTGGTAGAGGAACAGAAAACTAAAAATCGTAGAGTTTGGAAGCTTTTCTTTTATTGGAATCAGTGTCGTGCCCGCAGGGCTCGGCACAACAAATACATTGACCTTAAACAACGGTCCGACTTTCCAAAAGCTTCTAATGCAGTAGTTGTGCCGAGCCCTTCGGGCAGAGGAACAAAAAACTAAAAATCGTAGATTTTGGAAGATTTTCTTTTATTGAAATCAGTGTCCTGCCCGAAGGGCACGGCACAACAAATACATTGACCTTAAACAACGGTCCGACTTTCCAAAAGCTTCTAATGCAGTAGTTGTGCCGAGCCCTTCGGGTACGACACTAGTAGAGGAACAAAAAACTAAAAATCGTAGAGTTCGGAAGGCTTCCTTTTATTGGAACCAGTGTCGTGCCCGAAGGGCTCGGCACAACAAATACATTGACCTTAAACAACGGTCCGATATCCAAAAGATTTGAATGCATTTATTGTGCCGAGACCTTTGGGTACGACACTGGTAGAGGAACAAAAAACTAAAAATCATAGAGTTCGGAAGGCTTCCTTTTATTGGAACCAGTGTCGTGCCCGAAGGGATCGGCACCACAAATACATTAACCTTAAACAACGGTCCGACTTTCGAAAAGATTCGAATGCAGTTGTTGTGCCGAGCCCTTCGGGTACGACACTGGTAGAGGAACAAAAAACTAAAAATCATAGAGTTCGGAAGGCTTCCTTTTATTGGAACCAGTGTCGTGCCCGAAGTGATCGGCACAACAAATACATTAACCTTAAACAACGATTCGACTTTCCAAAAGATTCTAATGCAGTTGTTGTGCCGAGCCCTTCGGGGACGACACTGGTAGAGGAACAAAAAACCAAAAATTGTAGAGTTCGGAAGGTTTCCTTTAATTGAAACCAGTGTGGTACCCGAAGAGCTCGGCACAACACATACATTGACCTTAAACCACGGTCCGACATTCAAAAGATTCTGATGCATTTCTTGTGCCGAGTAATGAAACGTTCTCGATAGCTTGATTTAAGCTCTATTCCTCTACCGTCAGTGCCGTACCCGAAGGAATGGGCACAACCTGGAATTGAGGAAGATCTTGCATCTCAACGGCAATTAAATAGAAGCAAAACCAAAGTAACCCACACAAATGTCTCAAACAAACCCAAATAAACCAAAGAAATCTCAAACAAATTTAAAAAAGAATTCTTCGAATTTCGAAATCATCTGAACGCGATCATACCGTCCATAAAATGGATCACTGAAGAAGTGGATGCTGCTTCGCCAGCAGCTTGAAGACATTTGCAACCAAAACGTTGTGAGTAAAAGAACTGCTCAAGACATATATTTTCTAAAAAACAAAAACATTATTTTAAACATCAAAAGATAAAAAAAATAGGCCCAATGACTTAAAAAAAAATCTGTGAATTGTGTTGTTTTGGAAGCAAAATACTCGGAAACATCAGTATATTAACAACAGGAGAAACACACTTTTACATTTTATAAGCTCATTTTCACATTTGTATGTTGAGCAGAAAAAAACGCAATTTCTCATTCAATTAGTCGAGTCCAGTCGGCTAAAAATACTCAGATCGATTCCCGGCACCGAAAACAGTGAAGACTCGAGATAATAATAGCCACACATTCAATATCCAGAAGCCCTCAAACCGGATCTTAGCTGGAAGAATAGCTTAATTACATGTAAGTTTGCGCGTGGAAGATCGGAGAAAAAATCCATATCCTGGAGCGAATTGGAGACGGTATCCAGCTTGTACAATTCCACATGAAACTCAATTGTTTAAAGTAACAAATTAGATAGTTAAACCTGCAAACTGTTGTTGAATTTTCTGTTTTTGCAAACATCATTCATCGCACCACCCCAATGGCCCAAATACCTAAATCCAGATTTCCAGCCACATTCAGAACATTTGGGGGATTTCAATCATGAGAACCGACTTTAGTTCGCGTTTACCATTCGGATACATTGATTTCCCGATGGGGGTTGGAGGCAAAAGAGCGCGACTGCAGACCGGACTAAGCTCACTGCCAAGCGGCGCCCGGATCCTCAACTTTTGAGGCCCCGATGAGGGTGAAGCGCATGCACTCTGGCTCTGTCGCTGTTTGAAGTCCGACTCCCGCTATTGTGAAATGATTCCCATTTTTCCCTTCCCTGCGAAATTGGAGGATTTGGAGCGTTCGCCAGCCAGGCCTATTTGTCTAATGGAGATTTGAGTTGGAATTACCCACAATGAGGGATGCGGAGACCAATTTAATTTTCTTAGTGTTCTTGATTCGTTTTTGTAGGCTTATCAGATGCTTTTGGAAAGTTTATTTAGTTTTACTGCTTTGCTATGTGGATACTTATATATGTGAAACTGGAGGCTGGACGTAATGGCTCCTCAAGGTTCCTCAAAGAACTATAACCTCCATACTCCTCCCGTATACCTATCTGATCCATATAACTCCGGAACCGTTCTTGTTGCATGTGAAAACAACAGAAATTCGAGTGAACTTCCATCTGCGGCTGTATGTCAGCATGCGGACGACACGTCTATCATTGGACATGAGACGAGCTATGCTCAGGAGTTACGGCCGTAGCTCCAAATAAAACAGGAGTCGTAATGCATCAAACGTTTGACCTGCTGTGATTTTAGGCACTTCTATTTGTAAAAATTGGCAAAACTCCATTGGAACTTCCATTGCTTTAAAGTTTGTGGCTCTAGTAGAGAGAAGTGGAAATGAAATTAAAGTGGTTGGTAGCGGATAGATCCTCTCCCACAATCCTGGTGGAGGATAGCTCTACTTCAGGGACTAGCGGCCCTGCCCTCGTGAGCTAATGGGTTGCCCCCCCATCGACTAGCATCCGGAAAACCATGTCCTAACACCAATTCCTCCCCCCCGCTGTCCTTCCTACATCCTACTCCTCGCCAACACGCAAGGCAAGCGTGGTGTTGAAATGCCAATACCCTACCATTAAATGTCGAACTTCAAAACTACAATACCCCAGGCGAGTAGGGCTAGATGCTCAGAATTTCGCACTGATTCATCAGTTAGCTTCAAGGATTCTGGGGGAGGCAGAAAATCGATCTCAAAACCGCTGCAGAAATGTAGTAAGAAGACAATTCTAGTCGCTACTTACAACATCTGCTCCATGATACTAGATGAGCACAGGTTCGCCACGAACCCTAAAACATCAAGCGGAACATTATGGGAACCAGCGAGACCAGAATGCGAGGCGAGGCTACTCGATCCTACCGTCCGGGCACTTCTTATTCCAGAAAAACTCCGACATCAACCACCACCTCGGCGGAGTGGCAATAATGGTTCAGAGCAAATTAACACATTTCGTCAGTAGATGCAGTGCCATATCATACAGCATACAGGTCATCGAAGCCTATGCCCCCCACGGCCGCCGCGCCTGATGAAGAAATAGACAAGACCTACGAAGACCTTTCCATGGCAAAGAATGCGAAGAGGACAAAGTTTAAGATACTCACCGGAGATTTCAATGCTAAAATCGGAAGAAAAACAGCAGCCGACCCCCCAAACATCGGCAACTTTGGATTTGGTACACCGAATTACAGCAGGCAAACAATGCTGAACTTCCTGCTCAGAGAAGGGTTGTATTGCATGGACACCTTCTATCAAAAACCTCTGCAACGGAATGTCCTAATCACGGATAAGCTCGTGTGGACCGTCGTGACACTCTTAAATCGCTTCAACACGGGAAGCGACCACAGACTACCGAAAGCTAAAATATGTGTCGATACTAAATCGGGAAGAAAAAAGCTGATTGTGAAGAGGCTGAGGCGAGAGAGGACTGAGTTGGAGGCGAAGCAGCAGGAGTTCAGCAGACAGATAGAACAGATATTACAACTGACGGACACGCTGAAAGATCTGGAGTTAAATGACGTGACAGGGAAAATCGTCGAAAGTATCCGAGTTGCAACAAAGAAAGTCTGCACGTTTGCAGGGCAGCGAAACTCGAAGTTAACTCCCGACACGACCAGATTTATGGAAGAACGCAGGGTCATGGATCGCGATGCACCGAAGTACCGCCAGCTGGACAAACTAGTAAAGAGAGCCATTCGTAGAGACTTGAGAGAGCACAACTCACGGATGATTCGAGAAGCCATTGAGGACAATATGAACATGAGGGTCCTACGTTCCAGAACGACTAGGGGAAAACCACTCATCTATAAGATGAGGAACGAGCGAGGCGTAGTTGTGTCAGGGAAAGGAGCTCGAGAACTTCCTTCCGGGGACTCTACAGCCGGTCAGTACCCAGTACCAGAACCTAAATATCTCCATGAACGCAGAGGTCGAGTGGTCCAGAACCAAATTGATCGGTCGGAGCTGAGAGCAGCAATAGAACAGATGAGAAATCGTGAGGCTCCCGGAGAAGATCAAGTCACGAGTGAGATGCTGAAAGACTGGAGGAGATACTCTGGACAAGGCACTTCTCACTGCTCTTTAACAAGTGCCTCGAAGAAGGAAGGATTCCACAGGCATGGAGAAATGCTGAGGTCACCAACCTTTTCAAGAAGGGCGTCTTTACCAACATCGAGAATTAGCGGCCGATTAGCCTCCTCTCTGTATTATACAAGCTCCTTACCAAAATAATCTCCAACAAGCTCGACTTCTATCAACCTGTAGAGCAAGCGGGATTCAGGAAGGTGTACAGCACGACAGACCACATCCAGGCAGTTCGCACGCTGATCGAGAAATGCACTGAATTCAACGTCCCACTACACCTGGAGTTCGTCGATTACCAGAAAGCTTTCGATTATGTGGAGATCTGGGCAGTTCTACATGCGCTGGACGCTGCGAGGATTGACCCAAGATACTCGAATCTCATCAGAGCTATATATGAACATGCCACTGTTCACGTTAAAGCCGGCGAAGACTTAGTCACTGGGAGGATCCCTATTAAAAGAGGAGTTAGGCAAGGTGATACTAGCTCGCCAAAACTGTTCACCCTGGCGCTACAGGACGTGTTTAAAAACCTGACATGGGGGAGAAAAGGCATCAATATCGATGGCAGGTTCCTGACTCATCTACGTTTTGCTGACGAAATTGTCCTGGTGAGCGGTGATGTCAACGAGCTTGGACTCATGCTAGGGAGCTGAAGGAAGCTTCGGAGTCCGTGGGCCTGAGAGTGAACCTCCAAAAACTAAGATCATGAGTCAAGGTAACATCCAGGTCACACTCGGCAACTACACGCTTGAAGTTGTTGAAGAGTATGTGTACCTTGGCCACATCAAGCTTGGCAGGGACTACCAGGCAGCAGAAATCACCAGGCGAATTCGCCTGGCGTGGCGTGACCACATCCTCAAAAAACCGGACATACCCATCAATCTGAAGCGGAAAGTATTCGACGCCAGCACCTCACCTGTCAGGACCTACGGCCTCGAAAGCATAACTCTGACACACAACAGGGCGAAGCGACTCAGAGTGTGTCAACGGGCAATGGAACGTGCGATGCTGGGGATGCTCAGCATGAGGGAGCGAGTCAGGAACGAGATAATCAGAGAAAGCACTAGAGTCGTTGATGTCACCAATAAATGGAGCTGGGCAGGGCACGTCGCCAGGGATGACAACAAATGGACGAATATCATAATGCAGTGGCGGCCCAGAGAAACTGGACGAAGTCTGAGTCGACTACCAGCAAGATGGAGGGATGATATCCAGAGGAAGGCCGGCAAGCACTGGATTCTGAGTGCTCAGGACACGGAGCGGTGGAAAAACATGGAAGAGGCCTATGTCCAGGAGTGGATGAGAACAGGCTGAAGAAGAAGTGAGAAGTACGTGTCTTCAGATTGCTTCGTTGTGTCCAAAATGAAAGAAAATGCAAAACTTGCGTTCAAAAACTCTTTATTTGCCAACAGCTTTATTAAATACTATACTTTATAAATACATACTGGGTGATTGAAAATTGGCCTCATTCCTTTTAAGATACCATCAAGGCTATCAATGTATGGTTAGTTTTTTGATTGTGCTCTTCAAAACTTGAAATGTATAACAAGGTCGAACATGCATAAATTGCACTTTTTTTGGGCACACTTTAAATGTGCTTAATCTTCTCCATTGACCGCTGTTAAAGTGAAAGTGACGTTTTTGAAGAAAGCAAAAGTGGCCAAATCTGGACAACTGAACCTAAGCATTTAAAACTGACCTCTCGGACAGATTCTTCACTTAAATCAAACTTTTGAAGAAATGTTAATCCTCAACTTTCCTTCAACATCAAACTAGAACAGAAAATCCGGAACTTTCCCCTAAGCAATGAAAACTGATGTTGTTAAGTGAGGTTATGCATCCTAACTGCACAAACTCTGTGTAAAAACTGGTTAAAGTGTAGACTATATTTCAGTCAATTATCCCTTTTAAAGAAATACACGTTGCCAAATTTCTGATTCATTTTTTTGCAAATATTTCAGTATTCTGTGAGAATTATTTGATTTTAATCACTACCAGAGGAATGTCGCCAATTTTTACTCCCTGTTTATACTATTAAGTGAGTTAAACGAGTTCGGCTTGATGTACTTTGGTCTGGAAATGGGTAACACAGTGAATTTTCAAGAGTCGGCGTAGTGCCGGCGCAGTAACTCACCGGTGCAGTTCCGTTGCGGTCACCTACTGGGTAAAAAACAGGTTACTCGTAAAAAATGAGGTGACCTTTTTTTTTTAGGTGGATTAGGTAAAATGATTCCAGTTTCGAGTCTCGCAAAGCTTAGCTTCAGCTTGTCGTTTAAATTTAAATGAGTTAATGAGTTATAACTCACTAACTCACAATGCAGCACCAACTCAAAAGCACAACTCCACACAGTGTTACCCATACCTACTTTGGTCAGTTTTCCGAAAATTATGCACATACAATTCCTCGCGCTTTCGAAACTGTGTTTTGAAGCCACCAAAGTTATAAAACCGCCTTTTTTTATAGCAAAACTGTATTTAATACCATGGGTTTCATCACAGTTATCTCCTCCCCGTCATCAGACTCAATCATTAACAAAATTATTAAACCGACTTAACATATCACATTGCTTTACTCCTGTATATTTAGCCACATATACATACAGGGTGATTTGCGCCTAGGAACCAGGAAAAACCCGATTAAAGCCTTGATATTTGCATGAAACAGACACTTTCTTCGGATTCATATCAACATTTATTCACAGAGTTTGATTTTTATTGGCTGAGTTTAGTCTGTGTTCGACTTCGCTAAATTCACAGTCTATAGTTCACAGTCTAAACACTTGAGTTTAAAAGTGTCAGTGTGTTTGAGTGTTTAGATTGTGCGCTTAACCGAGTTTGGGACTGAAAATATTGCGCTGATCGTGTGTTTAGACTGTAAATTTGACATCTTTCGATGGATTTATACTGTGATTTACGGCGCAATTGCCGGTTGAAACTTTTTGCAGTTTTATGAGCGTCCAGAATGTGACTCTTGGAAGTGGTTGAGCTTTTAAAATGCGAATTTTTCTGCTGCTTAAACTGCGAGTTCTGCATTTTCGGGGTGTTCAGAATGTGACTTTAGGGCGCAGTTGCTAATTCAGACAGAAATTTAACTCAAAAAAATCAACCTCATCTGAACTTTTCAGCGTTTTTGCTCAATATTTTTAAAAATGTTTAGATTATGATTAATGACCCGTTGGTTTAGACTGTAACTTTCACCTTCCCGATGCGACTTTCGTCAGTTTTTAAAACGTCACTTTTGCAAGCGGTTGATCGTTTAGACTGTGCATTCAACTCAACTCAATCAAATCACTCAAATGGTGTTTTTGCTCAACATTTTTTCTTGCTGTCGATACTGTGAATTTTTGGCGTGTTTCCGCGACTAGACTGTGAATTCAGTATTTTTAGTGTGTTTTTAAATAAATTTTTCCCGAGTGAGGGCTTTGAATTTAGGGCGTGCAGGCATGATTAGTCCATGTGTTTAATGTTTTCATGGTGTTTAGTAGTCAGGGGTGACACTGAGTTGAACGGCACTTTCACAGCGCTTCCGTACACACCGGCACACAAACCGTAATTGACAAGTTAGATTTTGAAACCAAGTTTTGTCGCCACCTATGTTTGAAGTGCGAAACTTTGAATGTTTGGAATGATAGCAATTTATCCTACAATTGTTTTCTGACGATTGCATTCAGCAAGTTTTATCAGGCCGAAAAACTGCAAGTTTCCCAAACAGTTATCAGCCTGACATACATATGATGTCAATAAAAGAAAACGTAAGTATTCTGCAACACGGCGCATGGTGGTGCCATCTAAAGCCAAACCGTAAAACGTAGAACAGCATCTCAGTTCACCCCTTTTTCAGTTACATTTCTAAGGGAAATGCGCTATAACAGTGCCGTTCAACCAGATTCAACTCAGTGTTACCCACGACTAGTGTTTAGAATGTGACTTTGAGAACTGGTTATTCGTATCTTTATACACAAGCTAATAAGTTAGGGAACCACAATGTTTAAACTGTAACGTTTACTAGCAGATCTGGGTTTAGACTGTAACCTCTACATTTTTCGATGTGCTCATATTGTGATTTTTGGGCGTGGTTGCAATTTCAGCGCTTTAAAGTTTTTAGAAGCGCCCAGACTGTGACATTTTTGAGGGTGGTTGTGTATTTAAACTGTGATTTTAACGAAAACCGAATAGGACTTTTAAGCGTTTTTGCTCATAATTTTTTAGTATAGTGCGTTTAGACTGGAAACAAGATTTTTTAATGCGTTCATACTGTCATTCTTAGTCATAGTTGCTGCCTTTCATTTCAAATTTTAATTTTTTTAGGCGTTTAGATTGTGAATTCAACTGAAACTAATAGCAATTTTAGATAACTTTGAAAGTTTGTCTTTCCTACTGTTTGGCCGATTGGACTGTGAATTCAACATTTTTGGGATGTTTAGAACGTGACTTTATAACTTTGTGCCTCGATTTGACTGGAAATTTGACGCAATCAAATAAAACCCTAAAGAACTTTTAGCACCTTTACATGAGTAAAAAATCATGAGCTTTTTACACTTTTACAAGTGTCCAGAATGTGACTTTTGTGACAATTTAATCCAATCAAATCCCCCAATAGCGATTTTATGCGTTCTGGCTAGACAGGTTTTCGTGTGCTGTTTAGACTATACATTTTAGGCGTCCGTACGAGATTAGACTGTGAATTCTACATTTTAATGTTGTTTAGAATGTGATTTTTGGAAGCGGTTTTTCGTTTTAGACTGGGATGTTCAACCCAACGGAACCAACCCTAACAGGACATTCCAGTTTCTTTATTCAATATAATTTTTAGATGTTTAGACTGTGATTTATTGTGCTTTAGACCGTAAATTGGCATTTTTTGATCCATTTTAGCTTCCTCCGGTTTGGAACACTTTTAGCAGCGCTTTAGAATGTCACTTCTAGGCATGATTAAGCGTTTATCCTGTTAAGTCTATGTTGGGTCATCTAGACCCAATCATACCACTCAAAAGCACTTAATTAACATTATTTTCTTGATGTTTAGACTGTGAATTTAGGTCGGATTAAAAATTCAACAAGGTCAAGATGTTTAGAATGTGACTTTGAGTCGCTTTGGACGCAACCAAATCAAACCAATGGAACTTGAAGTTTTGACGGTGTTTTATGGGTTGTGCGTTTAGAATGTGACTTTAGGGCGTAATTGAGCGATTAAACTGTGAATTCAACTCAACCCAATAGCGCCCCTTCAATAGCGCGTTTAGACCTTGTTGCCTAACATTTTTTCTTGCTCTTTAGACTGTGAATTTGGCGGGCTTGGGCTATTAGACTGGGAATTTTACCCTTTCAGAGTGTTTTGAATGTGACTTTGGGGAGCGTGTTTATAGATTGAGCGTTTACACTGTGAACTTAAGTTTTTTTCATGTGTTCATACTGTTATTGTCAGTAGTGGTTGCGGATTTTGAGTTTCTACACTTTTAGGATCGTCTAGAATGTGACTTTGAGCGCGCGTTAGCATTTTCACTGGGAATTTTACACTTCACTCCGGACGTTTTGAATGTGACATTGGGGCGTGGTTGCTGTTTTAGACTGGGACTTCCATGTAACCCAGATAGATCTTTCCAATCTGTTGGCTCAAGATTGGTCCTTAATGTTGAGACTGTGACTTCAGCAGTTCAAGGGTTTAGACTTAAAACTACACGTTTCTATGCGCGCATACTGTGATTTTTGGGCGTGGTTGTCAGCTCAAGCTATCGAGTAGTCTTGGGAGCGGTTAGAATGGGATTTTTGTGTGGTTACGCCTTTAAACTGTGAACCGAATCAATCACCCCAATGGCACTTTCAGACGGTCTTGCTGATCGTCATTTCTTGTTGTTTAGATTGTGAATTCCGGGCTGGTGTGCACGTTTAGACTGGTAATTCGATTTTCTCAGGGCGTTTAGAATATGCCTTTGCTTAGCAGTTTATGCGAGAAATTCGAAAAAATCCCAGCAAATCTACTAGAACTTTTGAGTTCCTGATGTTCAGATTGCGATTTTTCAGGGCTTTGGAATATAATTGTGTGAATCCAACGCAACACACTCAAACCCAATCGCACTTTTAGGCGCACTTGCTCAACTTTGGGGATTTTCAGGCCTGTTTGTACGTTTAGACAGTGAATTTGGTATTTCTGGGGCCCTTAGCATGTGACTTTTTGGCAAAGTTGTTCGATGAGACAGTGCAGTTTCAAGCATCCTCACTAAAAATTAAATGAGTTGGTGTTTGGACTGTGATTGCATGTTGGGCTCTGGCGCGAATCACCCTGATAAATCAGCTACACAAAAAGCAGCTTTTAGCCAACGGAAAACCAAGTTTCATTCTAAGCTGAATCTTGTTGGTAGCCGAAAGTTTCCAGGTTTTTGAAATATTCCTCATTGGCCAAGAGCCTCATGTACCAGCCTCTGTTGTCAAACGGCCCGGTTTCTCCTCCGTATTCCGAAGGGAGAACGTCGCTAGGCACAAAAGCGTGAAGACCTTCAATGTCGCTTCCATGTAAGTATATCTGGAAAAAAAAATTGTCATGGGAATTGAGGAATGTTGAAGGTGAGTTTGGAAACCTGCAAAAAAAAACATGGCATTTCTTACCCTTTTTTTGATTTTCTCCTTCAGAAAAGGCTTGAGAACGGCCATGACCGCGTCAAAGTAAAAAGGCTCATTAACCACATGAAAGCCCTTGAAGCGCAGAGGGAACGTCTCTTGAACCAGCTCGACCATTCTTTTCGCATAATAAGGAGTGAAGAATTTCGCATGCTGCAATGAGAGACCGGCCATGTCAAGGATGACAACGATTCCAGCGATTTGAGTTTCCGGCTCTCGAACTATCTGCTCCAAACCCAACACGTTTGTCTTGAATATGTCCTCAATCGTCGCTTTGGAGGAATCAAAACTGTCTGAAAATCCTCGATTTTACTAGTGGAATTTGAGGATTTTCTCTTGTAATTACCGACTCGAATCATGTAAATTCTGCGGCCCAAATGGTCTCGATGCTGCAGCATGTTTTGCGCCTGCAGATCGAAAGTTTTGCAACATTCGGACGGCAGCGGGCAACTGAACAGCTCTGGGAATTTCAGCTTCATTATGTAGTATCTTTGCAGCTGAAAAACCCGTATAATTAACTAGTGGTTGAGGCGGATGTTTTCAAAACCTCAATTTTGGGTATTTGGCGTCAAAATTTCTGTCTTTTTTAGCTCCCTAAAAAACCTCTTAAGGACAGAAAAAGTTACCTAGACGTTTCGATAACAAATCTGCTATCGTCCTCAAAAGATACCTAAAAAAGAGTGTATGACTAAATGGTTTTTAAAGACCAAATGAATACAAATATGTGAAAAATCGCTCTTCCTTTGTTTAAAAAAGGCAATTAAATTAATTAAGAATTTTGGTGAAATTTAATATAGATTTATGTTTATATTTTATATAAATTATATAATTATTTATGTTTTTATATATTTCATATAAATATACATCCTGCGAAATTTGCCAGATTGTCCTTCATCCAGATTGAAAATTACGAGTTTTTTTTTGGAGAGTGCGTCTTATGTAAATTATAAATATACGAAAATGTATATTTTTAAAGCCCCGTTTAAATAGCCGACAAAAATCGGCATTTCATGAGATTTCAATGACAACTTCTCCTTTCTCTAGCTGAAGTGTCGGCTATATTCTGCGAAATTTGCCATTTTGTCCTAGACCCGGATTGGAAATTACAATTTTTTTTGCCCAGCACGCTTTTCGTTGGAATCGTTCATTTTTAGAGTCGCGTTTAAGCAGCAGGAAAAATATCAGGATTTTATGGGTAGTTAATGAAATTTCCTCCATTCGCCGACTTATCAACCTGCTATATCCTGCAAAATTTTCCGGTTTGTCCTTGATCCATATTGGAAACTATCAATGTTTTTAGGAGAATGCGCTTTTGGATGGAATCGTTCATTTTGTGAGTCGCGATTTAGCAGCAGGAAAAATCAGAATTTTATGCGTTTTCTGCTATGCATTGCAAAATTTGCACATTTATTTTTGTGCTCGATTGGAAAATACGAATTTTTTTGGGCGAGTTCGCTTTTGACACAAATGTTCATTTTTAGAGCCGCGTTTAAATAGCCGACAAAAACCGTGATTTCTTGCAATTTCATTGAGAACTTCTCCATTTTTTAATGCAAGTGTCGGCTATATACTGCCAAATTTTCCAGTTTGTACTTGATCCATATTGCAAATTATCAATTTTTTTAGGAGAGTGCGCTTTTTGGATGGAATCGTTCATATTTAGAGTCGCGTTTAAGCAGCAGGAAAAAATCAGAATTTTATGCGTTTTCAGCGAAATTTCCTGTAGTCTTCAACTTATCTGTCTGCTATGCATTGCAAAATTTGCAAATTTATTCTTGCCCTAAATTGGAAATTACGAATTTATTTGTGGGAGTTCCCTTTTGACTAAAAATGTACCTCTTTAGAGCCGCGTTTAAACAGCCGACTAAAATCGGAATTTCGTGCCATTGCAATGAAAATGTCTCCATTCCCTAACTCAAGTGTCGGCTATATCCTGCAAAATGTGCCAGTTTGTCTTTTATTCCGATTGAAAATTACCAAATTTTTTTGAGAGTGCGCTTTTGTTTGAAATATTTATTTTTTAGAGCTGAGTTTAAACAGCCGACAAAAATCGGGATTTCTTGCAATTTCATTGAAAACTTCTCCATTTTTTAACGCAAGTGTCGGCTGTATGCTGCCAAAATTTCCAGTGTGTCCTTGATCCATATTGGAAATTATCAATTTTTTGAGGAGAGGGCGTTTTTGGATGGTATCGTTCATTTTGTGAGTCGCGATTTAGCAGCAGGAAAAATCAGAATTTTATGCGTTTTCAACGAAATTTCCTGCAGTCTCCGACTTCTCTGTCTGCTATGCATTGCAAAATTTGCAAATTTATTCTTGTCCTAAATTGGAAATTACGAATTTATTTGTGGGAGTTCACTTTTGACTAAAAATGTTCCTCTTCAGAGCCGCGTTTAAACAGCCGATAAAAATCGGAATTTCGTGCCATTGCAATGAAAATGTCTCCATTTCCTAACTGATTTCCTGCAAAATGTGCCAGTTTGTCCTTTATTCCGATTGAAAATTATCAATTTTTTTAGAAAGCGCGCTTTTGTTTGAAATCGTAAATTTTTAGAGCCGCGTTTAAACAGCCGACAAAAATCGTGATTTCTTGCAATTTCATTGAAAACTTCTCCATTCTTTAATGCAAGTGTCGGCTATGAGCTGCAAAATTTTCCAGTTTGTCCTTTATCCATATTGGAAATGATCAATTTTTTAGAAGAGTGCGCTTTTGGATGGTATCGTTCATTTTTAGAGTAGCGTTTAAGCAGCAGGAAAAAATCAGTATTTTATGCGTTTTCAGCGAAATTTCTTGTAGTCTTCGACTTATCTGTCTGCTATGCATTGCAAAATTTGCAAATTTATTCTTGTCCTAAATTGGAAATTACGAATTTATTTGTGGGAGTTCACTTTTGACTAAAAATGTTCCTCTTTAGAGCCGCGTTTAAACAGCCGACAAAAATCGGAATTTCGTGCCATTGCAATGAAAATGTCTCCATTTCCTAACTGATTTCCTGCAAATGTGCCAGTTTGTCCTTTATTCCGATTGAAAATTATCAATTTTTTTAGAGAGCGCGCTTTTGTTTGAAATCGTAAATTTTTAGAGCCGCGTTTAAACAGCCGACAAAAATCGTGATTTCTTGCAATTTCATTGAAAACTTCTCCATTCTTTAATGCAAGGGTCGGCTATGAGCTGCAAAATTTTCCAGTTTGTCCTTTATCCATATTGGAAATGATCAATTTTTTAGGAGAGTGCGCTTTTGGATGGTATCGTTCATTTTTAGAGTAGCGTTTAAGCAGCAGGAAAAAATCAGTATTTTATGCGTTTTCAGCGAAATTTCTTGTAGTCTTCGACTTATCTGTCTGCTATGCTTTGCGAAATTTGCAAATTTATTCTTGCCCTAAATTGGATATTACGAATTTATTTGTGGGAATTCGGTTTTGACAAAAAATATTCCTCTTTAGAACCGCGTTTAAACAGCCGACAAAAATCGGAATTTCATGCCATTGTAATGAAAATGTCTCCATTCCCTAATACAAGTGTCGGCTATATCTTGCAAAATGTGCCAGTTTGCCCTTTACTCCGATTGAAAATTAACAATTTTTTTTGAGAGCGCACTTTTGTTTGAAATCGTTAATTTTTAGAGCTGCGTTTAAACAGCCGACAAAAATCGGGATTTCTTGCATCTTCATTGAAAACTTCTCCATTCTTTAATGCAAGTGTCGGCTATAGGCTGCCAAATTTTCCAGTTTGTCCTTGATCCATATTGAAAATTATCAATTTTTGTAGGAGAGTACGCTTTTGGATGGAATCGTTCATTTTATGAGCCGCGTTTAAGCAGCAGCAAAAAATCAAGATTTTATGCGTTTCCAGTGAAATTTTCTGTATTCTTCGACTTATCTGTCTGCTATGCATTGCGAAATTTGCAAATTTATTCTTGCCCTAAATTGGAAATTACGAATTTATTTGTGAGAGTTCGCTTTTGAAAAAAAATGTTCCTCTTTAGAGCCGCGTTTAAACAGCCGACAAATATCGGAATTTTATGCCATTGTAATGAAAATGTCTCCATTCCCTACTTCAAGTGTCGGCTATATCCTGCAAAATGCGCCCGTTTGTCCTTTACTCCGATTAAAAAATACCAATTTTTTTTGAGAGCGCACTTTTGGATGGAATCGTTCATTTTGTGAGTCGCGATTTAGCAGCAGGAAAAATCAGAATTTTATGCGTTTTTAACGAAATTTCCTGCAGTCTCCGACGTATCTGTCTGCTATGCATTGCAAAATTTCAAAATTTATTTTTGCCCTAGATTGGAAAATACGAATTCTTTTGGGAGAGTTCGCTTTTCCAAAAATGTTAATTTTTAAAGCCGCGTTTAAACAGCCGACAAAAATCGGGATTTCTTGAAATTTCATTGAAAATTTTTCCATTCTTTAATGCAAGTGTCGGCTATATGCTGCCAAATTTTCCAGTTTGGCCTTGATCTATATAGGAAATTATCAATTTTTTTAAGAGAGTGCGCTTTTGGATGGAATCGTTCATTTTATGAGCCGCGTTTAAGCAGCAGCAAAAAATCAGGATTTTAGACGTTTTCAACGAAATTTCCTCCAGTCTCTGACTTATCTATCTGCTATGCTTTGCGAAATTTGCAAATTTATTCTTGCCCTAAATTGGAAATTACGAATTTATTTGTGGGAGTTCGCTTTTAACAAAAAATGTTCCTCTTTTCAACCGCGTTTAAACAGACGACAAAAAATCGTAATTTCGTGCCATTGTAATGAAAATGTCTCCATTCCCTAATTCAAGTGTCGGCTATATTCTGAAAATGTGCCAGTTTGTCCTTTATTCCGATTGAAAATAACCAATTTTTTTTTGAGAGCGCACTTTTGTTTGAAATTGTTAATTTTAGGAGCCGCGTTTGAACGGCCGACAAAACTCGGGATTTCTTGCAATTTCATTGAAAACTTCTCTATTTTTTAATGCAAGTGTCGGCTATTTGCTGCCAAATTTTCCAGTGTGTCTTTGATCCATGTTGGAAATTATCAATATTTTTAGGAAAGTGCGCTTTTGGATGGAATCGTTCATTTTTAGAGTCGCGTTTAAGCAGCAGGAAAAAATCAAGATTTTATTCGTTTTCAGCGAAATTTCCTGTAGTTTTCAACTTATCTGTCTGCTATGCATTGCAAAATTTGCAAACTTATTCTTGCTCTAAATTGGAAATTACGAATTTATTTGTGGGAGTTCGCTTTTGACAAAAAATGTTCCTCTTTAGAGCCGCATTTAAACAGCCGATAAAAATCGGAATTTTCGTGCCATTGCAATGAAAATGTATCCATTCCCTAATTCAATTGTCGGCTATATCCTGCAAAATGGGCCAGTTTGTCCTTTATTCCAATGAAAATTACCAAGTTTTTTTTGAGAGCGCGCTTTGTTTGAAATCGTAAATTTTTAGAGCCGCGTTTAAACAGCCGAGAAAAATCGGGATTTCTTACAATTTCATTGAAAACTTCTCCATTCTTTAATGCAAGTGTCGGCTATATGCTGCTAAATTTTCCAGTTTGTTCTTGATCCATATTGGAAATTATCAATTTTTTTAAGAGAGTGCACTTTTGGAAGGCATCGTTAATTTTTAGAGTCGCGTTTAAGCAACAGGAAAAATATCAGGATTTTATGCGTGTTCAATGAAATTTCCTAAATTCTCCGATTTATCGGTCTGTTATATCCTGCGAAATTTTCAAATTTATTCTTGCGTTATACGAATTTTTTGTGAGAGGTCGCTTTTGACAAAAATGTTAATTTTTATAGCCGCGTTTAAACAGCCGACAAAAATTTCATGCCATTGCAATGAAAATGTCTCCATTCCCTAATTCAGGTGTCGGCTATATCTTGCAAAATATGCCAGTTTGTTCATTATTCCGATTGCAAATTACCAAATTTTTCTGAGACCGCGCTTTTGTTTGAAATCGTTAATTTTTCGAGCCGCGTTTAAACAGCCGACAAAAATCGAGATTTCTTGTAATTTTATTGAAGACTCTCCATTCTTTAATGCAAGTGTCGGCTATATGTAGCCAAATTTTCCAGTTTGTCCTCGATCTATAGTGGAAATTATCAATTTTGGTAGGAGAGTACGCTTTTGGATGGAATCGTTCATTTTTTGAGCCGCGTTTTAGCAGCAGGAAAAAATCAGGATTTTATTCGCTTTCAGGGAAATTTTCTGTAGTTTCGACTTATCTGTCTGCTATGCATTGCAAAATTTGCAAACTTATTGTTGCCCTAAATTGGAAATTACGAATTTATTTGTGGGAGTTCGCTTTTGACAAAAAATGTTCCCCTTTAGAGCCGCATTTAAACAGCCGAGAAAAATCGGAATTTCATGGCATTGCAATGAAAATGTCTCCATTCCCTAATTCAAGTGTCGGCTATATCCTGCAAAATGTGCCAGTTTGACCTTTATTCCGATTGAAAATAACCAAATTTTTTTTGAGAACGCGCTTTTGTTTGAAATCGTTAATTTTTAGAGCCGCGTTTGAACAGCCGACAAAAATCGAGATTTCTTGCAATTTCATTGAACACTTCTCCATTCTTTAACGCAAGTGTCGGCTATGTGCCGAACAATTTTCTAGTTTGTCCTTGATCCATATTGGAACTTATATATTTTTTTAAGAGAGTGCGCTTTTGGATGGAATCGTTCATTATTTGAGCCGCGTTTCAGCAGCAGGAAAAAATCAGGATTTTACACGTTTTCAACGAAATTTCCTCCAGTCTCTGACTTATCTATCTGCTATGCTTTGCAAAATTTGCAAATTTATTCTTGCCCTAAATTGGAAATTACGAATTTATTTGTAGGAGTTCGCTTTTGACTAAAAGTGTTCCTCTTAGAACCGCGTTTAAACAGCCGACAAAAATCGGAATTTCATGCCATTGCAATGAAAACATCTCCATTCCCTACTTCAAGTGTCGGCTATATCGTTCAAAATGTGCCAGTTTGTCCGTAATTGCGATTGAAAATGACCAAATTTTTTTGAGGGGCGCGCTTTTGTTTGAAACCGTAAATTTTAGAGCTGCGTTTAAACAGCCGACAAAAGTCGGGATTTCTTGCAATTTCATTGAAAACTTATTCATTCTTTAATGCAAGTATCGGCTATATGCTGCAAAACTTTTCAGTTTGTCCTTGATCCATATTGGAAATTATCAATTTTTTTAGGAGAGTGCGCTTTTGGATGGTATCGTTCATTTTTAGAGTCGCGTTTAAGCAGCAGGAAAAAATCAGGATTTTATGCGTTTTCAACGAAATTTCCTGTAGTCTACGACTTATCTGTCTGCTATGCTTTGCGAAATTTGCAAATTTATTGTTGCTCTAAATTGGAAATTACGAATTTATTTGTGGGAGTTCGCTTTTGACTAAAAATGTTCCTCTTTAGAGCCGCGTTTAAACAGCCGACAAAAATCGGAATTTCGTGCCATTGTAATGAAAATGTCTCCATTCCCTAATCCAAGTGTCGGCTTTATCCTGCAAAATGTGCCAGTTTGTCCTTTATTCTGATTGAAAATTACCAAATTTTTTTAAGAGCGCGCTTTTATTTGAAACCGTAAATTTTTAGAGCCGCGTTTAAACAGCCGACAAAAATCGGGATTTCTTGCAATTTCATTGAAAACTTCTTCATTCTTTAATGCAAGTGTCGGCTATATGCTGCAATACTTTCTAGTTTGTCCTTGATCCAAATTGGAAATTATCAATTTGTTTAGTAGAGTAGCTTTTGGATGTAATCGTTAATTTTTAGAGTCGCGTTTAAGCAGCAGGAAAAAATCAGGATTTTATGAGTTTTCAGCGAAATTTCCTGTAGTCTTCAACTGATCTGTCTGCTATGCATTGCAAAATTTGCAAATTTATTCTTGCCCTAAATTGGAAATTACGAATTTATTTGTGGTAGTTCGCTTTTGACAAAAAATGTTCCTCTTCAGAGTCGCGTTAAAACAGCCGACAAAAATCGGTATTTCATGCCATTGCATTGAAAATGTCTCCAACTCAAGTGTCGGCTATATCCTGCAGAATGTGCCAGTTTGTCCTTGACTCCCATTGAAAATTACCAATTTTTTTTGAGAGCGCGCTTTTGTTTGAAATCGTTCATTTTTTGAGTCGCGTTTAAACAGCCGATAAAAATCGGAATTTCATCCGATTTCATTGAAAACGTCTCCATCCTCTAAAACAACTGTCAGCTACATGCTGCAAAATCTTCCAGTTTCTCCTTCATCCAGATTGAAACCAATTTATTTTTGGAGAGCGCGCATTTGGTTGGGATCGTTAATTTTCCAGAACCGCGTTTAAGCAGCAGGAAAAGAAATCAGGATTTTATTCGTTTTCTGATATATCTTGCAAAATTTGCCCCATTTTTCTTGCTCTAGATTGGAAGTTACGAGTTTTTTGGGAGAGTGCGCTTTTGTCAAGAAATGTTATTTATAGAGCCCCGTTTAAAGAGCCGACAAAATCGGCATTTCATACGATTTCAATGAAATTTTTTTCCGTTCTCTAACTCAAGTGTCGGTTATATGCCGCAGAAGTTTCCAGTTTACCCTTAATCCAGGTTGGAAATTATCAATTTTTTCGAGAGCGCGCTTTTCGTTAGAATCGTTCATTTTTAGAGCCGCGTTTAAACAGCCGACAAAAGTCGGGATTTCATCCAATTTCTTTGACGACTGTTGCATTCTTTAATACAAGTGTCGGCTATATGCCGCAAAATTATGCAGTTGGTCCTTGATCCAGATTGGAAATTATCAATTTTTTAGGAGAGTGCGCTTTTGGATGGAATCGTTTATTTTTTCAGCCACGTTTATGCAGCAGGAAAAATATGAGGATTTTATGCGTTACGAAAAAAAAATCACCTCAATAAACTTTTCAGCGTTTTTGCTCAATATTTTAAAAATTTTTAGATTATGATTAATGACCCGTTGGTTTAGACTGTAACTTTCACCTTCCCGATGCGACTTTCGTCAGTTTTTAAAACGTCACTTTTGCAAGCGGTTGATCGTTTAGACTGTGCATTCAAATCAACTCAATCAAATCACTCAAATGGTGTTTTGCTCAACGTTTTTCTTGCTGCCGATACTGTGAATTTTGGTGTGTTTCCGCGACTAAACTGTGAATTCAGTATTTTTAGTGTGTTTTTAAATAAATTTTCCCGAGGAGGACTTTGAATTTAGGGCGTGCAGGCATGATTAGCCCGTTGGTTTAATGTTTTCATGGTGTTTAGTGTCAGGGAGACACTGAGTTGAACGGCACTTCACAGCGCTTCCGTACACACCGGCAAACAAACCGTATTGACAAGTTAGATTTTGAAACCAAGTTTTGTCGCCACCTATGTTTGAAGTGCGAAACTTTGAATGTTTGGAATGATAGCAATTTATCCTACAATTGTTATGACGATTGCATCAGCAAGTTTTATCAGGCCGAAAAACTGCAAGTTTCATAAACAGTTATTAGCCTGACATACATATATGTCATAAAAGAAAGCTAAGTATTCTGCAACACGGAGCATGGTGGTGCCATCTAAGCCAAACCGTAAATCGTAGAACATCACTCAGTTACACCCTTTTCAGTTACAGTTCTAAGAGAAATGCGCTGGACAGTGATTCAACCAGATTCAACTCAGTGTTACCCACGACTAGTGTTTAGAATATGACTTTGGGAACTGGTTAAACGTATCTTTATACACAAGTAATAAGTTGGAGAACCAAATCTTCAGACTGTAACTTTTACTAGCAGATCTGGTTAGACTGTAACCTCTACATTTTTCGATGTGCTCATATTGGTGATTTTTGGGCGTGGTTGCAATTCAGCATTTAAGTTTAGAAGCCCCAGAATGTGACATTTTGAGGGTGGTGTGTATTTAGGCTGTGATTTAACGCAAACAAATGGACTTTTAAGCGTTTTTGCTCATAATTTTTAGTATAGTGCGTTTAGACTGGAAACAAGATTTTTTAATGCGTTCATACTGTCATTTTAGTCATAGTTGCTGCCTTTCATTTCAAATTTAATTTTTTAGGCGTTTAGATTGTGAATTCAACTGCAACTAATAGCAATTTTAGATACTTTGAAAGTCTGTCTTCCTACTGTTTAGCGATAGACTGTGACTGATTTTTTGGGAAGTTTGAACGTGACTTTATAGCTTTGTGCCTCGATTTGACTGGAAATTTGAACGCAATGAAAAAAATCCTAAAGAACTTTTAGCATCTTTACATGAGTAAAAAATCATGAGCTTTTTTTGCACTTTACAAGCGTCCAGAATGTGACTTTGGTGACAATTTAATCAATCAATCCCCCAATAGCGATTTTATGCGTTCTGGCTAGACAGGTTTCGTGTGCTGTTTAGATATACATTTTAGGCGCCCGTACGAGATTAGACTGTGATTCACATTTTAATGTTGTTTAGAATGTGATTTTTGGAAGCGGTTTTTCGTTTAGACTGGGAGTTCAACCCTACGGAACCACCCTAACAGGACATTCCAGTTTCTTTATTCAATATAATTTTTAGATGTTTAGATGTGATTTATTGTTTAGACCGTAATGGCATTTTTTGATCCATTTAGCTCCTCCGGTTTTGGAACACTTTTAGCAGCAATTAGAATGTGACTTCTAGCATGATAAGCGTTTATCCTGCTGAAGTCATCTAGACCCAATCATACCACTCAATATCACTTATTAACATTATTTTCTTGCTTTTTAGACTGTGAATTTAGGGCGGATTGAAAATTCAACAAGTTCAAGATGTTTAGAATGTGACTTTGATTCGCTTTGGACGCAAACCAATCAAACCAAAAGAACTTGCAGTTTTGATATGTTAACGGTTTGTGCGTTTAGAATGTGACTTTAGGGCGTGATTGAGCGATTAAACTGTGAATTCAACTCAACCCAATAGCGCAACTTCAATAACGCGTTTAGCCTTGTTGCCTAACATTTTTTTCCTCTGTTTGGATGTGAATTGTGCGGGCTTGGGCTATGACTGGGAATTTGACCCTTTCAGGTGTTTGAATGTGACTTTGGGGAGCGTATTTCAGATTGAGCGTTTAGACTGTGAACTTAAGTTTTTTTCGTGGTTCTTACAGTGATTGTCAGTAGTGTTGCGGATTTTGAGTTTCTCCCTTTTGGATCGTCTAGAATGTGACTTGGCGTGCTTAGCGTTTTCACTGTGGATTTTACACTTCACTCGGCGGTTTGAATGTGACATTGGGGCGTGGTTGCTGTTTAGAACTGGGAATTCCATGTAACACAGATAGTCTTTCCAATCTGTTGGCTCAAGATTGGTTCTTAATTTGAGACTGTGACTTCAGCGTCAAGGGTTTAGAACTTAAAACTACACGTTTCTATGCGCGCATACTGTGATTTTTGGGCGTGGTTGTCAGCTCAAGCTATCGAGTAGTCTTGGAGCGTTAGAATGGGATTTTGTGTGGTTAAGCCTTTAAACTGTGAATGAAAACCTGTGTTCAGATTGTGAATTCTGGGCGTTTAGATCATGACTTTGCAAAGCGCTTAGCAGTTTATGCGAGAAATTCGAAAAAATCCCGCAATCTACTAGAACTTTTGAGGTTCCTGATGTTTAGATGTGATTTTTCAGAGGCTTTGGAATATACATGTGTGAATCCAACGCAACAACCAAACCCAATCGCACTTTAGGCGCACTTGCTCAACTTTGGGGATTTTCAGGCCTGTTTGTACGTTGACAGTGAATTTGGTATTTCCGGGGCCCTTAGCACGTGACTTTTTGGCATAGTTGATGAGACAAGTGCAGTTTCAGCATTCACTAAAAATTAAATGAGTTGGTGTTTGGATGTGATTGCATGTTGGGCTCTGGCGCGAATCACCCTGATAAATCACTACACAAAAAGCAGCTTTTAACAACGGAAAACCAAGTTTCATTCTAAGCTGAATCTTGTTGGTAGCCGAAAGTTTCCAGGTTTTTGAAATATTCCTCATTGGCCAAGAGCTCATGTACCAGCCTCTGTGTCAAACGGCCGGTTTCTCCTCCGTATTCCGATGGGAGAAGTCGCTAGGCACAAAAGCGTGAAGACCTTCAATGTCGCTTCCATGTAAGTATATCTGGAAAAAAATTGGTCATGGAATTGAGAATGTTGAAGGTGAATTGGAAACCTGCAAAAAACACGGCATTTCTTACCCTTTTTTGTTTTTCTCCTTCAGAAAAGGCTTGAGAACGGCCATGACCGCGTCAAAGTAAAAAGGCTCATTAACCACATGAAAGCCCTTGAAGCGCAGAGGGAACGTCTCTTGAACCAGCTCGACCATTCTTTTCGCATAATAAGGAGTGAAGAACTTCGCATGCTGCAATGAGAGACCGGCCATGTCAGAATGACAACGATCCAGCGATTTGAGTTTCCGGCTCTCGAACTATCTGCTCCAAACCCAACACGTTTGTCTTGAATATGTCCTCAATCGTCGCTTTGGAGGAATCAAAACTGTCTGAAAATCCTCGGTTACTAGTGGAATTTGAGGATTTTCTCTTGAATTACCGACTCGAATCATGTAAATTCTGCGGCCCAATGGTCTCGATGTGCAGCATGTTTTGCGCTGAGATCGAAGTTTTGCAACATTCGGACGGCAGCGGGCAACTGAACAGCTCTGGGAATTTCAGCTTCATTATGTAGTATCTTTGCACTGGAAAACCCGTATAATTAACTAGTGGTTGAGGCGGATGTTTTCAAACCTCAATTTTGGGTATTTGGCGTCAAAATTTCTGTCTTTTTAGCTCTCTAAAAAACCTCTTAAGGACAGAAAAAGTTACCTAGAGTTTCGATAGCAATCTGCTATCGTCCTCAAAGATACCTAAAAAAAATGTATGACTAAATAGTTTTTAAAGCCAAATGAATACAAAGTGTGAAAAATCGCTCTCTTCTACTTTGTTTAAAAAAAGGCAATTAAATTAATTAAGAGTTTTGGTGAAATTTAATATAGATTTGTGTTTATTTTATAAAGTTACATAATTATTTATGTTTTTATATATTTCATATAAATATACATCCTGCGAAATTTGCAGATTGTCCTCATCCAGATTGCAAAAAAATTGTTTGGAGAGCGCGCTTTTGTTGGAAGAAAACAGCAGAGATCCGTATAGCCGCGAAAAATATCAGGATTATGCGTTTTCAATGAAATTTCTCCATTTCCGATTACGGTCTGCAATATCCTGCAAATTTGAAGATTACAGACCGTTTGTCCTTACTCCCGATTGAAATTAACAATTTTTTTTTGAGAGCGCCTTGTTTGAATCGTAATTTTAGGCAGCGTTTAACAGCCGACAAAAATCGGGATTTCTTGCATCTCATGAAAATTCCTCCATTCTTAGCAAGTGTCGGCTATATGCTGCCATATTTTCCAGTTTGTCCTAGAGACACATTGGAAATAACCATTTTTCTTGGAGAGCGCGTTTGGATGACGTTTATTTTTTGAGCCGCGTTTAGCCTCCGGAAAAATCAGGATTTCATGCGTTTCAACCAATTGCTGCAGTCCCGATTGTCTTCTGTAGTTTCCGAAATTTGCAAATTTATTCTAGCCTAGTTGAAATTACCAATTTTTTAGGAGCGCGCTTTTGGATAGAATCGTCCATTTTAGAGCGCGTTTGAACAGCCGACAAAAATCGGGGTTTAGGCCAATTTCATAATAAACTTCGCATCGTAATACCCGGGTCGGCTATAGGTTGCAAAATTTTCCATTGTCCTAGATCCAGATTGGAAATTACCAATTTTTAGAGAGCGGCTTTGTTGGGATCGTTCACTTTAGAGTCGCGTTTAAGCAGAGGAAATATCAGGATTTATGCGTTTCAATGAAATTTCTCTCCATTCTTCGAATTCTACTCTGCTGTATCCTGCAAAATTGCAGTCTTGTCTTAGATTGGAATTACCAATTTTTTGGTGAGCGCGCTTTGGTTAGAATCGTACTTTTTAGAGTCGCGTTTAAACAGCCGACAAAAATCGGGATTTCTGCGATTTCATTGAAAACTTCTTCATTCTTTAAGAAGTGTCGGCTATACCTTGTATCTGTCGCTTGCATTGCAAAATTGCAAATTTATTTTTGCCCTAGATTGAAAATTACCAAAATTTTTTAGTGCGCGCTTTTGTTTGAAATCGTTTATTTTTAGAGCCGCTTTGAACAGCCGACAAAAATCGGATATCTTTCAATTTATTGAAACTTCTCCATTTTTTAACGCAAGTGTCGGCTATATTGCGCCAAATTTTCCAGTGTGTCTTGTTCCACATTGGAATTTCAATTTTTTAGGAGAGTGCGCTTTTGGATAGAGTCGTTCATTTTTTAGAGTCGCTTTAAGCAGCAGGAAAAAATCAAGAATTTAGTCGTTTTCAGCGAAATTTCCTGTAGTCTCAACTTTCTGTCTGCTATGATTGCGAAATTTGCAAATTTATTCTTGCCCTAAATTGAAATTACGAATTTATTTGTGGGAGTTCGCTTTTGACAAAAAATTCCTCTTTAGAGCCGCGTTAAACAGCCGCAAAAAATCGGAATTTCATGCCATTGCAATGAAGTCTTCATTCCTAATTCAAGTGTCGGCTATATCTGCAAATGTGCCCGTTGTCCTTTACTCCGATTAAAAAATATCATTTTTTTGAGGCGCAATCTGGATGGAATCGTTATTTTTTGAGCCGCGTTTAGCAGCAGGCAAAATCAGAAATTTACTGCAGTCTCGACTTATCTGTCTGCTATGCATTGAAAAATTTGAAAATAATTTTTGCCCTAGATTGGAAATATACGATTCTTTTGGGAGAGTTCGCCTTTCCAAAAATGTATTTTTAAAGCCGCGCTTAAACAGCCGACAAAATCGGATTTCTTGAATTTCATTGAAAAATCTCCATTTTTTAATGCAAGGGTCGCTATAGCTTGCACGATTTTGTAGTTTGTCCTTGATCCATATTCGAAATTATCAATTTTTTTAAGAGAGTGCGCTTTTGGATGGAATCGTTCATTTAGTAGAATCGCTACCTGGAAAGGGAGTTTAAACAAATTTATTTTACTTTCGATTGATATGGATTCAGCTTCAAGATACAACTGACTGTTTATTACAGATTGTTCGAATTTATATTATTAAGTGCTGATGTGTTACATACCATCTGAAACTACAGAACAATATTATACGTAAAGTAATATTACTTCCTACGCTGAGTACGTGAAATAAGATATCATAAACTGTACGTGAAATGAGATATCATAACACTCCGCGCCTTAGAGAAAATTATATTCCTCAAGTAATGTAATTTCATTTGAAAATTGAAGTTTCGATAATTTCTTTTTTTTTTTCGACTTGTTCTTAGTTTCTTACAAATCAATTTATATATTATATAGCAGATAAATTGCAAATAGGACGATGTATAATAGTAGGTCCATATGCTAGTACGGTAACATATAGGGGTGTCTGCATCCCTTGGGTTGGACTGCTTGGCTCTTTAACTGAGCTTGGATGTCTTCTGTGATTTCTGGTTCATGGTATTCAATTAAGGGTAGGTGGATTGATACTGCTGACATGCTCTGGTAGAGGTCCAGGTCAGATTGGGTAGGTGATTTCCTGAACATTGTAGTTGCTTTAACTCAAAATTTTCAAGTATAATGAATGGCGTCTTGACGGCCTTGGCAGTTTGATTTGCCAATCACTTTTCAGGTGCTGTGATTATGCAATTCCCATCGGCTACTTGGTCGATTGGATTTCTTTCAAGTTTAACTTCGAAGGGTGCCAAGTTGTGACATTTGATTGGAATTGATCATGGACACTGCAAGGTGGATGATTTCTATCACTGGCTGAGTTCGTTTGCAAGAAATTCATTAGTTTGATTTCTAGACATTTTCATTGTCAATGAGCACTTTTTTCACTTAGGGCCAGGTATGGTTTGAAGGGTTGTTGACTAGAAGGAATTGTTTTTGGGAATTTGAGAAGGAAACAATTTGTAATATGGTATGTTTCCGCCTCGACTAATGGAAGTTTTAAAATAAAAAATACTTCAAATTCCTTTATGAAACTTTTAACTTTTATTAAGTTTTAGATTTGTTATTTATTGAGAGTTGATATCAATTTGGTAATGTTGTGTTAATTGGGGAGAGTTGGTTGATTTCTCTTGGAAGTTCGGTTGGACTAATTATTGAATTATGAAGATATGATTTTTGAGAACGTATGGCCAACTCTATTTTCTTAAAGTATCATAGATTGATGATTTAGAAATTCGGGTGAATGTGTGACTTTAGCTCCTTTCTTGAGAAAATTGTTAACGGTTTGGTGATTTTTGCAAAGTCTTTTAATAAATTTGCGGTGTAACCAGCTAACCTAAAAATGATTTTATTTCTTTCTGTGTTTGGGGTATTGGAAAGTGTTTTACGCATTAATTTATCTGGGATTAGCTAACTCCTTTATTTGTTATTTTGTGACCTAAGTAAGCAACACTTCATGTGTAAGAATTCATTGTCAAGTTGGACTTTGGAATTTGACTGTCTTAACCTTTCAAAAACAGATTTAGTCTCTCGATATGTTCTTGTAAAGAGGTAGAGAAATTATTATGTCGTCTAATGGGGGAATGTTATCTGCTTGAATTTGTACAAAGCAAAATTAGGGTTTCCATTGTCTTATTATTTTTTTCTAATTTTTTTCTTCTTAAATTAAAACTTAAAATTATGTTGAGCGAAAAAATGTATTTGTCGTGTGCAAACAAAGCGGAAAAATTCGCAATATTCGAATGTTCAAAAAAATGGAATTGGAAAAGTGGACTACAGTGTAGAAGTACCAATGTTATTTTCTTCTTTGATTCTTGTTTCTTCCTTAGTTGCTAGGGTCCAATAGGAAGGGCGATGCTTGTCTTTCACTGCTAATCTATGGAGGTGGGACGATGCTTGTTCCCTTCTTCTCGCACCACAAGTTGATCGGACGATGCTTGTTCCTCACGTTCTGGCCTTGAGTTGCCCTGTCGCTGCCATTCAATGAAATGTTCGGGTTTGTCACAAATCGTTGAAACGAACCGAATTATCACGCACGATGGGGATGACCGTTTTGAAAGTTCTTCCACGATGCTTACACGATGATCGTTTTTGATACTCACACGACGATCGTTTAAAGAATTTTCTTACGACTTTTCGTTGACAAATCCTTACCGACTGCGCCATGTTAGAATCGCTACCTTGGAAAGGGACTTTTTTAAAACACAATTTATTTTACTTTCGATTGATATGGATTCAGCTCAAGATACAACTGACTGTTATTACAGATTTTTCGAATTTAAATATTAAGTGCTGATGTGTTACATACCATCAGTGAAACTACAGAACATATTATAAGTAGAGTAATAGATATTCCTTCGCTGAGTACGTGAATAAGATATCATAACTGTACGTGAAATGAGATATCATAACAATTTTATGTTTTAAAACCTGACATGGGGGAGAACAAGGCATCAAATCGATGAGAGGTTCACTGACTCCATTACGTTTGCGTGACGAAATTGTCCTGGTGAGCGGTGATGTCAACGAGCTTGGACTCATGCTAGGGAGCTGAAGGAAGCTTCGGAGTCCGTGGGCCTGAGAGTGAACCTCCAAAAACTAAGATCATGAGTCAAGGTAACATCCAGGTCACACTCGGCAACCACACGCTTGAAGTTGTTGAAGAGTATGTGTACCTTGGCCACATGAAGCTTGGCAGGGACTACCAGGCAGCAGAAATTACCAGGCGAATTCGCCTGGCGTGGCGTGACCACATCCTCAAAAGTCCGGACATACACATCAATCTGAAGCGGAAAGTATTCGACGCCAGCACCTCACCTGTCAGGATCTACGGCCTCGAAAGCATAACTCTGACACACAACAGGGCGAAGTGACTCAGAGTGTGTCAACGGGCAATGGAACGTGCGATGCTGGGGATGCTCAGCATGAGGGAGCGAGTCAGGAACGAGATAATCAGAGAAAGAACTAGAGTCGTTGATGTCACCAATAAATTGAGCTGGGTAGGGCACGTCGCCAGGGAGGATAATGCAGTGGCGGCCCAGAGAAACTGGACGAAGACTGAGTCGACTACCAGCAAGATGGAGGGATGATATCCAGAGGAAGGCCGGCAAGCACTGGATTCTGAGTGCTCAGGACACGGAGCGGTGGAAAAACATGGAAGAGGCCTATGTCCAGGAGTGGATGAGAGCAGGCTGAAGAAGAAGTGAGAAGTGCGTGTCTTCAGATTGCTTCGTTGCATACAAAATGACAAAAAAAATGCTAAACTTGCGTTCAAAAACTCTTTATTTGCCAACAGCTTTATTAAATACTATACTTTATAAATACATACTGGGTGATTGAAAATTGGCCTCATTCCTTTTACGATGCCATCAAGGCAATCAATGTGTGGTTAGTTTTTTGATTGTGCTCTTTAAAACTTGAAATGTATAACAAGGTCGAACATGCATAAATTGCACTTTTTTGGGCACACTTTAAATGTGCTTAATCTTCTCCATTGACCGCTGATAAAGTGAAAGTGACGTTGTTGAAGAAAGCAAAAGTGGCCAAATCTGGACAACTGAACCTAAGCATTTAAAACTGACCTCTCGGACAGATTCTTCACTTAAATCAAACTTTTGAAGAAATGTTAATCCTCAACTTTCCTTCAACATCAAACAGCAACAGAAAATCCGGAACATTCCCCTAAACAATGAAAACTGATGTTGTTAAGTGAGGTTATGAATCCTAGCTACACAAACTGTGTGTAAAAAACGAAAATTTGAAGCACCGATTTATTTCCAACTGGTTAAAGTGTGGACTATATTTCAGTCAATTATCCCTTTTAAAGAAATACAGGTTGCCAAATTTCTGATTCATTTTTTTGCAAATATTTCAGTATTCTGTGAGAATTATTTGATTTTAATCACTACCAGAGGAATGTCGCCAATTTTTACTCCCTGTTTATACTATTAAGTGAGTTAAACGAGTTCGGCTTGATGTACTTTGGTCTGGAGATGGGTAACTCAGTGAATTTTCAAGAGTCGCGTAGTGCCGGCGCAGTAACTCACCGGTGCAGTTCCGTTGTGGTCACCTACTTGGTAAAAAACAGGTTGGTCATAAAAAATTATGTGACCTTTTTTTTTAGGTGGATTAGGTAGAATTATTCCAGTTTCGAGTCTCGCAAAGCTTAGCTTTAGCTTGTCATTTAAATTTAAATGAGTTAATGAGTTATAACTCACTAACTCACAATGCAGCACCAACTCAAAAGCGCAACTCCACACAGTGTTACCCATACCTACTTTGGTCAGTTTTCCGAAAATTATGCACATACAATTCCTCGCGCTTTCGAAACTGTGTTTTGAAGCCACCAAAGTTATAAAACCGCCTTTTTTCTATAGCAAAACTGTATTTAATACCATGGGTTTCATCACAGTTATCTCCTCCCCGTCATCAGACTCAATCATTAACAAAATTATTAAACCGACTTAAAATATCACATTGCTTTACTTCTGTATATTTAGCCGCATATACATACAGGGTGATTTGCGCCAAGGAACCAGCAAAAATCCGATTCAAGCCTTGATATTTTCATGAAAAAGACACTTTCTTCGGATTCATATCAACGTTTATTCATAGAGTTTTATTTTGGTTGGCTGAGTTTAGACTGTGTTCGACTTCGTTAAATTCACAGTCTATAGATCACAGTCTAAACACTTGAGTTTAAAAGTTTCAGTGTGCTTGTGTGTTTAGACTGTGCGATTAACCGAGTTTGGGACTGGGAATTTTGCACTGGTCGTGTGTTTAGACTGTAAAGTTGACATCCTTCTATGGGTTTACACTGTGATTTACGGACGCAATTGGAGGTTGAAACTTTTTGCGGTTTTATGAGCGGCCAGAATGTAACTCTTGGAAGTGGCTGAGCTTTTAAAATGCGAATTTTTCTGCTGCTTAAACTGCGAGTTCTGCATTTTCGGGGTGTTTAGAATGTGACTTTAGGGCGCAGTTGCTAATTCAGACAGAAATTTAACTGAAAAAAATCAACCTCATCTGAACTTTTCAGCGTTTTTGCTCAATATTTTTAAAAATTTTTAGATTATGATTAATGACCCGTTGGTTTAGACTGTAACTTTCACCTTCCCGATGCGACTTTCGTCAGTTTTTAAAACGTCACTTTTGCAAGCGGTTGATCGTTTAGACTGTGCATTCAACTCAACTCAATCAAATCACTCAAATGGTGTTTCTGCTCAACGTTTTTTCTTGCTGCCGATACTGTGAATTTTTGGTGTGTTTCCGCGACTAAACTGTGAATTCAGTATTTTTAGTGTGTTTTTAAATAAATTTTTCCCGAGTGAGGACTTTGAATTTAGGGCGTGCAGGCATGATTAGCCCGTGTGTTTAATGTTTTCATGGTGTTTAGTAGTCAGGGGTGACACTGAGTTGAACGGCACTTTCACAGCGCTTCCGTACACACCGGCAAACAAACCGTAATTGACAAGTTAGATTTTGAAACCAAGTTTTGTCGCCACCTATGTTTGAAGTGCGAAACTTTGAATGTTTGGAATGATAGCAATTTATCCTACAATTGTTTTCTGACGATTGCATTCAGCAAGTTTTATCAGGCCGAAAAACTGCAAGTTTCATAAACAGTTATTAGCCTGACATACATATTATGTCAATAAAAGAAAGCTTAAGTATTCTGCAACACGGAGCATGGTGGTGCCATCTAAAGCCAAACCGTAAATCGTAGAACATCAGCTCAGTTTAAACCCTTTTCAGTTACAGTTCTAAGAGAAATGCGCTGTGACAGTGCCATTCAACCAGATTCAACTCAGTGTTACCCACGACTAGTGTTTAGAATATGACTTTGGGAACTGGTTAAACGTATCTTTATACACAAAGTAATAAGTTGGAGAACCACAATCTTCAGACTGTAACTTTTACTAGCAGATCTGGGTTTAGACTGTAACCTCTACATTTTTCGATGTGCTCATATTGTGATTTTTGGGCGTGGTTGCAATTTCAGCACTTTAAAGTTTTTAGAAGCTCCCAGACTGTGACATTTTTGAGGGTGGTTGTGTATTTAGGCTGTGATTTTAACGAAAACCAAATAGGACTTTTAAGCGTTTTTGCTCATAATTTTTTAGTATAGTGCGTTTAGACTGGAAACAAGATTTTTTAATGCGTTCATACTGTCATTCTTAGTCATAGTTGCTGCCTTTCATTTCAAATTTTAATTTTTTTAGGCGTTTAGATTGTGAATTCAACTGAAACTAATAGCAATTTTAGATAACTTTGAAAGTCTGTCTTTCCTACTGTTTAGCCGATTAGACTGTGACTGAATTTTTGGGAAGTTTAGAATGTGACTTTATAGCTTTGTGCCTCGATTTGACTGGAAATTTGACGCAATGAAATAAAATCCTAAAGAACTTTTAGCATCTTTACATGAGTAAAAAATCATGAGTTTTTTTGCACTTTTACAAGCGTCCAGAATGTGACTTTGGTGACAATTTAATCCAATCAAATCCCCCAATAGCGATTTTATGCGTTCTGGCTAGACAGGTTTTCGTGTGCTGTTTAGACTATACATTTTAGGCGCCCGTACGAGATTAGACTGTGAATTCTACATTTTAATGTTGTTTAGAATGTGATTTTTGGAAGCGGTTTTTCGTTTAGACTGGGAGTTCAACCCTACGGAACCAACCCTAACAGGACATTCCAGTTTCTTTATTCAATATAATTTTTAGATGTTTAGACTGTGATTTATTGTGTTTAGACCGTAAATTGGCATTTTTTGATCCATTTTAGTTCCTCCGGTTTGGAACACTTTTAGCAGCAATTAGAATGTGACTTCTAGGCATGATTAAGCGTTTATCCTGCTAAGTCATCTAGACCCAATCATACCACTCAATATCACTTAATTAACATTATTTTCTTGCTTTTTAGACTGTGAATTTAGGGCGGATTGAAAATTCAACAAGTTCAAGATGTTTAGAATGTGACTTTGATTCGCTTTGGACGCAACCAAATCAAACCAAAAGAACTTGCAGTTTTGACTATGTTTAACGGTTTGTGCGTTTAGAATGTGACTTTAGGGCGTGATTGAGCGATTAAACTGTGAATTCAACTCAACCCAATAGCGCACCTTCAATAACGCGTTTAGGCCTTGTTGCCTAACATTTTTTCCTGCTGTTTGGAGTGTGAATTTGTGCGGGCTTGGGCTATTAGAATGGGAATTTGACCCTTTCAGGGTGTTTTGAATGTGACTTTGGGGAGCGTATTTACAGATTGAGCGTTTAGACTGTGAACTTAAGTTTTTTCGTGTGTTCTTACAGTGATTGTCAGTAGTCGTTGCGGATTTTGAGTTTCTACACTTTTAGGATCGTCTAGAATGTGACTTTGAGCGTGCTTTAGCGTTTTCACTGTGGATTTTACACTTCACTCAGGCCGGTTTGAATGTGACATTGGGGCGTGGTTGCTGTTTTAGACTGGGACTTCCATGTAACACAGATAGATCTTTCCAATCTGTTGGCTCAAGATTGGTTCTTAATCTTGAGACTGTGACTTCAGCAGTTCAAGGGTTTAGACTTAAAACTACACGTTTCTATGCGCGCATACTGTGATTTTTGGGCGTGGTTGTCAGCTCAAGCTATCGAGTAGTCTTAGGAGCGTTTAGAATGGGATTTTTGTGTGGTTACGCCTTTAAACTGTGAATGAAAACTGTGTTCAGATTGTGAATTCTGGGCGTTTAGAATATGACTTTGCAAAGCGCTTAGCAGTTTATGCGAGAAATTCGAAAAAATCCCCGCAGATCTACTAGAACTTTTGGGTTCCTGATGTTTAGATTGTGATTTTTCAGGGCTTTGGAATATAGCTGTGTGAATCCAACGCAACACACTCAAACCCAATCGCACTTTTAGGCGCACTTGCTCAACTTTGGGGATTTTCAGGCCTGTTTGTACGTTTGGACAGTGAATTTGGTATTTCCGGGGCCCTTAGCACGTGACTTTTTGGCATAGTTGATGAGACAGTGCAGTTTCAAGCATCCTCACTAAAAATTAAATGAGTTGGTGTTTGGACTGTGATTGCATGTTGGGCTCTGGCGCGAATCACCCTGATAAATCAACTACACAAAAAGCAGCTTTTAACCAACGGAAAACCAAGTTTCATTCTAAGCTGAATCTTGTTGGTAGCCGAAAGTTTCCAGGTTTTTGAAATATTCCTCATTGGCCAAGAGCTTCATGTACCAGCCTCTGTTGTCAAACGGCCCGGTTTCTCCTCCGTATTCCGATGGGAGAACGTCGCTAGGCACAAAAGCGTGAAGACCTTCAATGTCGCTTCCATGTAAGTATATCTGGAAAAAAAATTGTCATGGGAATTGAGGAATGTTGAAGGTGAATTTGGAAACCTGCAAAAAACACGGCATTTCTTACCCTTTTTTTGATTTTCTCCTTCAGAAAAGGCTTGAGAACGGCCATGACCGCGTCAAAGTAAAAAGGCTCATTAACCACATGAAAGCCCTTGAAGCGCAGAGGGAACGTCTCTTGAACCAGCTCGACCATTCTTTTCGCATAATAAGGAGTGAAGAACTTCGCATGCTGCAATGAGAGACCGGCCATGTCAAGAATGACAACGATTCCAGCGATTTGAGTTTCCGGCTCTCGAACTATCTGCTCCAAACCCAACACGTTTGTCTTGAATATGTCCTCAATCGTCGCTTTGGAGGAATCAAAACTGTCTGAAAATCCTCGATGTTACTAGTGGAATTTGAGGATTTTCTCTTGAAATTACCGACTCGAATCATGTAAATTCTGCGGCCCAAATGGTCTCGATGCTGCAGCATGTTTTGCGCCTGCAGATCGAAAGTTTTGCAACATTCGGACGGCAGCGGGCAACTGAACAGCTCTGGGAATTTCAGCTTCATTATGTAGTATCTTTGCAGCTGGAAAACCCGTATAATTAACTAGTGGTTGAGGCGGATGTTTTCAAAACCTCAATTTTGGGTATTTGGCGTCAAAATTTCTGTCTTTTTTAGCTCTCTAAAAAACCTCTTAAGGACAGAAAAAGTTACCTAGACGTTTCGATAGCAAATCTGCTATCGTCCTCAAAAGATACCTAAAAAAGAATGTATGACTAAATAGTTTTTAAAGGCCAAATGAATACAAATGTGTGAAAAATCGCTCTTCCTTTGACATAGATCTCATTGTTTAAAAAAAGGCAATTAAATTAATTAAGAGTTTTGGTGAAATTTAATATAGATTTGTGTTTATATTTTATATAAGTTACATAATTATTTATGTTTTTATATATTTCATATAAATATACATCCTGCGAAATTTGCCAGATTGTCCTGCATCCAGATTGCAAAAAAAAATTGTTTGGAGAGCGCGCTTTTGGTTGGAATCGTTTATTTTCTAGTCGCGATTAAGCCGCAGGAAAAATATCAGGATTTTATGCGTTTTCAATGAAATTTTCTCCATTCTCCGATTTACCGGTCTGCTATATCCTGCAAAATTTGCAGGATATAGCAGACCGTTTGTCCTTTACTCCGATTGAAAATTAACAATTTTTTTTTGAGAGCGCACTTTTGTTTGAAATCGTTAATTTTTAGAGCCGCGTTTAAACAGCCGACAAAAATCGGGATTTCTTGCATCTTCATTGAAAACTTCTCCATTCTTTAATGCAAGTGTCGGCTATATGCTGCCATATTTTCCAGTTTGTCCTAGAGCCACATTGGAAATAACCAATTTTTCTTGGAGAGCGCGCTTTTGGATTGAATCGTTTATTTTTTGAGCCGCGTTTTAGCCTCAGGAAAAAATCAGGATTTCATGCGTTTTCAACCAAATTTGCTGCAGTCTCCGATTTGTCTATCTGCTATGTTTTCCGAAATTTGCAAATTTATTCTAGCCCTAGATTGAAAATTACCAATTTTTTAAGAGCGCGCTTTTGGATAGAATCGTCCATTTTTAGAGACGCGTTTGAACAGCCGACAAAAATCGGGGTTTCAGCCAATTTCATTTAAAACTTCGCCATTCTGTAATACCAGTGTCGGCTATATGTTGCAAAATTTTCCAATTTGTCCTAGATCCAGATTGGAAATTACCAATTTTTTTAGAGAGCGAGCTTTTGTTGGGATCGTTCACTTTTAGAGTCGCGTTTAAGCAGCAGGAGAAATATCAGGATTTTATGCGTTATCAATGAAATTTCCTCCATTCTTCGACTTATCTACCTGCTGTATCCTGCAAAATTTGCAAGTCCTTGTCTTAGATTGGAAATTACCAATTTTTTGGTGAGCGCGCTTTTGGTTAGAATCGTACTTTTTTAGAGTCGCGTTTAAACAGCCGACAAAAATCGGGATTTCTTGCGATTTCATTGAAAACTTCTTCATTCTTTAATGCAAGTGTCGGCTATATACCTTTGTATCTGTCTGCTATGCATTGCAAAATTTGCAAATTTATTTTTGCCCTAGATTGAAAATTACCAAAATTTTTTAGTGCGCGCTTTTGTTTGAAATCGTTAATTTTTAGAGCCGCTCTTGAACAGCCGACAAAAATCGGCATATCTTTCAATTTCATTGAAAACTTCTCCATTTTTTAACGCAAGTGTCGGCTATATGCTGCCAAATTTTCCAGTGTGTCCTTGTTCCACATTGGAAATTGTCAATTTTTTTAGGAGAGTGCGCTTTTGGATAGAGTCGTTCATTTTTAGAGTCGCCTTTAAGCAGCAGGAAAAAATCAAGAATTTAGTCGTTTTCAGCGAAATTTCCTGTAGTCTACAACTTGTCTGTCTGCTATGCATTGCGAAATTTGCAAATTTATTCTTGCCCTAAATTGAAAATTACGAATTTATTTGTGGGAGTTCGCTTTTGACAAAAAATATTCCTCTTTAGAGCCGCGTTTAAACAGCCGCAAAAAATCGGAATTTCATGCCATTGCAATGAAAATGTCTTCATTCCTTAATTCAAGTGTCGGCTATATCTTGCAAAATGTGCCCGTTTGTCCTTTACTCCGATTAAAAAATATCAATTTTTTGTTTGAGAGCGCACTCTTGGATGGAATCGTTCATTTTTTGAGCCGCGTTTTAGCAGCAGGCAAAAATCAGGAAATTTACTGCAGTCTCCGACTTATCTGTCTGCTATGCATTGAAAAATTTGAAAATTAATTTTTGCCCTAGATTGGAAAATACGAATTCTTTTGGGAGAGTTCGCCTTTCCAAAAAATGTTAATTTTTAAAGCCGCGCTTAAACAGCCGACAAAATCCGGATTTCTTGAAATTTCATTGAAAAATTCTCCATTTTTTAATGCAAGGGTCGGCTATATGCTGCACGATTTTGTAGTTTGTCCTTGATCCATATTCGAAATTATCAATTTTTTTAAGAGAGTGCGCTTTTGGATGGAATCGTTCATTTAGTTAGAATCGCTACCTTGGAAAGGGAGTTTTTAAAACAAATTTATTTTACTTTCGATTGATATGGATTCAGCTTCAAGATACAACTGACTGTTTATTACAGATTTGTTCGAATTTATATTATTTAAGTGCTGATGTGTTACATACCATCAGTGAAACTACAGAACAATATTTATAACGTAAGAGTAATTAGATACTTCCTTACGCTGAGTACGTGAAATAAGATATCATAACTGTACGTGAAATGAGATATCATAACACCTCCGGCCTTAGAAGAAATTATATCCTCAAAGTAATGTAATTTCATTTGAAAATTGAAGTTTCGATAATTTCTTTTTTTTTTTTCGACTTGTTCTTAAGTTTCTTACAAATCAATTTATATATTATATAGCAGATAAATGCAAATAGGACGATGTATAATAGTATGGTCCATATGCTAGTACGGTTAACATATAGGGGTGTCTGCATCCCTTGGAGTTGGACTGCTTGGCTCTTTAACTGAGCTTGGATGTCTTCTGCTGATTTCTGGTTCATGGTATTCAATTTAAGGGTAGGTGGATTGAATACTGCTTGACATGCTCTGGTAGAGGTCCAGGTCAGATTGGGTAGGTTGATTTCCTGAAATTGTAGTTGCTTTAACTCAAAATTTTCAAGTATTAATGAATGGCGTCTTGACGGCCTTGGCAGTTTGATTTGCCAATCACTTCTTCAGGTGCTGTGATTATGCAATTCCCATCGGCTACTTTGGTCGATTGGATTTCTTCAAGTTTAACTTCGAATGGGTGCCAAGTTGTGACATTTGATTGGAATTTGATCAGTTGGACACTGCAAGGTGGATGATTTTCTATCATCTGGCTGACTGTTCGTTTGCAAAGAAATTCATTAGTTTGTATTTCTAGACATTTTTCATTGTCAAATGAGCACTTTTTCTCACTTAGGGCCAGGTATGGTTTGAAGGGTTTGTTGACTAGAAAGGAATTGTTTTTGGGAATTTGAGAAGGAAACAATTTGTAATATTGGTATGTTTCCGCCTCGACTAATGGAAGTTTTAAAATAAAAATTACTTCAAATTCCTTTATGAAACTTTTAACTTTTATTAAGTTTTCTAGATTTGTTATTTATTGAGAGTTGATATCAATTGGTAACTTGTTGTGTAATTGGGGATGTAGTTGGTTGATTTCTCTTGGAAGTTCGGTTGGACTAATTATTGAATTATGAAGAATATTGATTTTTGAGAACGTTATGGCAACCTCTATTTTTTCTAAAGTATCATAGATTGATTGATTTTAGAAATTCGGGTGAATGTGTGACTTTAGCTCCTTTCTTGAGACAAATTGTTAACGGTTTGGTGATTTTTGCAAAGTCTTTAATAAATTTGCGGTAGTAACCAGCTAAACCTAAAAATGATTTTATTTCTTTCTGTGTTTGGGGTATTGGAAAGTGTTTTACTGCATTAATTTTATCTGGATTAGGACTAACTCCTTTATTTGTTATTTTGTGACCTAAGTAAGCAACTTCATGGTGTAAGAATTCACTTTTGTCAAGTTGGACTTTGAAATTTGACTGTCTTAACCTTTCAAAAACAGATTTTAGTCTCTCGATATGTTCTTGTAAAGAGGTAGAGAAAATTATTATGTCGTCTAATGGGGGAATGTTATCTGCTTGATATTTGATCAAAGCAAAATTAGGGTGTTCCATTGTCTTATTATTTTTTTTCTAATTTTTTTTTCTTCTTAAATTAAAACTTAAAATTATGTTGAGCGAAAAAATGTATTTGCTTCTTGTGCAAACAAAAGCGGAAAAATTCGCAATATTCGAATTGTTCAAAAAAATGGAAATTGGAAAAGTGGACTTACAGTGATAGAAGTACCAATGTTATTTTCATTTCTTTGATTCTTGTTTCTTCCTTAGTTGCTAGGGTCCAATAGGAAGGGCGATGCTTGTCTCTTCCCTGGCTAATCTATGAGAGGTGGGACGATGCTTGTTCCCTTCTTCTCGCACCAAAGTTGATCGGACGATGCTTGTTCCTCACGTTCTGGCCTTGAGTTGCCCTGTCGCTGCCATTCAATGAAATGTTCGGGTTTGTCACAAATCGTTGAAACGAACCGAATTTATCACGCACGATGCGGGATGACCGTTTTGAAAGTTCTTCCACGATGCTTACACGATGATCGTTTTTGATACTCACACGACGATCGTTTTAAAGAATTTCTTACGACTTTTCGTTGACAAATCCTACCGACTGCGCCAGTTAGAATCGCTACCTTGGAAAGGGACTTTTTAAAACAAATTTATTTTACTTTCGATTGATATGGATTCAGCTTCAAGATACAACTGACTGTTTATTACAGATTTGTTCGAATTTATATTATTTAAGTGCTGATGTGTTACATACCATCAGTGAAACTACAGAACAATATTTATAACGTAAGAGTAATTAGATACTTCCTTACGCTGAGTACGTGAAATAAGATATCATAACTGTACGTGAAATGAGATATCATAACAATTTTATGAGCCGCGTTTAAGCAGCAGCAAAAAATCAGGATTTTATTCGTTTTCAGCGAAATTTTCTGTAGTCTTCGACATATCTGTCTGCTATGCATTGCGAAAATTCCAAATTTATTCTTGTCCTAAATTCTAAATTACGAATTTATTTGTAGGAGTTCGCTTTTGACTAAAAGTGTTCCTCTTTAGAAACGCGTTTAAACGGCCGACAAAAATCGGAATTTCATGCCATTGCAATGAAAATATCTCCATTCCCTACTTCAAGTGTCGGCTAAATCGTGCAAACTGTGCCAGTTTGTCCGTAATTGCGATTGAAAATGACCAAATTTTTTTGAGGGCGCGCTTTTGCTTGAAATCGTTAATTTTTAGAGCCGACTTTAAACAGCCGACAAAAATCGAGATTTCTTGCAATTTCATTGAAAACTTCTCCATTCTTTAATGCAGGTGTTGGCTATATGCTGCAAAAATTTCCAGTTTGTCCTCAATCTATAGTGGAAATTATCAATTTTTTTAAGAGAGTGCGCTTTTGGGTTGATTCGTTCATTTTTTGAACCGGGTTTTAGCAGCAGGAAAAAATCAGGATTTTATGCGTTTTCAGCGAAATTTCTTGTAGTCTTCGACTTATCTGTCTGCTATGCTTTGCGAAATTTGCAAATTTATTCTTGCCCTAGATTGGAAATTACGAATTTATTTGTGGGAGTTCGCTTTTGACTAAAAATGTTCCTCTTTAGAGCCGCGTTTAAACAGCCGACAAAAATCGGAATTTCGTGCCATTGCAATGAAAATGTCTCCATTTCCTAACTGATTTCCTGCAAAATGTGCGAGTTTGTCCTTTATTCCGATTGAAAATTATCAATTTTTTTAGAGAGCGCGCTTTTGATTGAAATCGTAAATTTTTAGAGCCGCGTTTAAACAGCCGACAAAAATCGGGATTTCTTGGAATTTCATTGAAAACTTCTCCCTTCTTTAAACAAAGTGTCGGCTATGAGCTGCAAAATTTTTCAGTTTGTCCTTTATCCATATTGGAAATTATCAATTTTTTTAAGAGAGTGCGTTTTTGGATGGTATCGTTCATTTTTAGAGTCGCGTTTAAGCAACAGAAAAAAATCAGGATTTTATGCGTTTTCAACGAAATTTCATGTAGTCTACGACTTATCTGTCTGCTATGCTTTGCGAAATTTGCAAATTTATTGTTGCTCTAAATTCGAAATTACGAATTTATTTGTGGGAGTTGGCTTTTGACTAAAACTGTTCCTCTTTAGAGCCGCGTTTAAACAGCCGACAAAAATCGGAATTTCGTGCCATTGTAATGAAAATGTCTCCATTCCCTAATCCAAGTGTCGGCTATATCTTGCAAAATGTGCCCGTTTGTCCTTTATTCCGATTGAAAATTACCAAATTTTTTTTGAGAGCGCGATTTTGTTTGAAATCGTTAATTTTTAGAGCCGCGTTTAAACAGCCGACAAAAATTGGGATTTCTTGCAATTTCATTGAAAATTTCTCCATTCTTTAATGCAAGTGTCGGCTATATGCTGCCAAATTTTCCAGTTTGGCCTTGATCTATATAGGAAATTATCAATTTTTTTAAGAGAATGCGCTTTTGTATGGAATTGTTCATTATTTGAGTCGCGTTTAAGCAGCAGGAAAAATATCAGGATTTTATGCGTTTTCAGCCAAATTTCCTGTATTCTTCGACTTATCTGTCTGCTATGCTTTGCGAAATTTGCAAATTTATTCTTGCCCTAAATTGGATATTACGAATTTATTTGCGGGAATTCGGTTTTGACAAAAAATATTCCTCTTTATAACCGTGTTTAAACAACCGACAAAAATCGGAATTTCATGCCATTGTAATGAAAATGTCTCCATTCCCTAATCCAACTGTCGGCTATATCTTGCAAAATGTGCCAGTTTGTCCTTTCCTCCGATTGAAAATTAACAATTTTTTTTTGAGAGCGCACTTTTGTTTGAAATCGTTAATTTTTAGAGCCGCGTTTAAACAGCCGACAAAAATCGGGATTTCTTGCAATTTCATTGAAAACTTCTCTATTTTTTAATGCAAGTGTCGGCTATATGCTGCCAAATTTTCCAGTGTGTCCTTGATCTATGTTGGAAATTATCAATGTCTTTAGGAGAGTGCGCTTTTGGATGGAATCGTTCATTTTTAGAGTCGCGTTTAAGCAGCAGGAAAAAATCAAGATTTTATGCGTTTTCAGCGAAATTTCCTGTAGTCTTCAACTTATCTGTCTGCTATGCATTGCAAAATTTGCAAACTTATTTTGCTCTAAATTGGAAATTACGAATTTATCTGTGGGAGTTCGCTTTTGAAAAAAAATGTTCCTCTTTAGAGTCGCGTTTAAACAGCCGACAAAAATCGGAATTTTATGCCATTGCAATGAAAATATATCCATTCCCTAATTCAAGTGTCGGCTATATCCTGCAAAACGTGCCAGTTTGTCCTTTATTCTGATTGAAAAATACCAAATTTTTTTAAGAGCGCGCTTTTGTTTGAAACCGTCAATTTTTAGAGCCGCGTTTAAACAGCCGACAAAAATCGAGATTTCTTGCAATTTTATTGAAGACTCTCCATTCTTTAATGCAAGTGTCGGCTATATGTAGCAAAATTTTCCAGTTTGTCCTCGATCTATAGTGGAAATTATCAATTTTTGTAGGAGAGAACGCTTTTGGATGGAATCGTTCATTTTTAGAGTCGCGTTTAAGCAGCAGGAAAAAATCAGGCTTTTATGCGTTTTCAACGAAATTTCCTGCAGTCTACGACTTATCTGTCTGCTATGCTTTGCGAAATTTGCAAATTTATTGTTGCTCTAAATTGGAAATTACGAATTTATTTGTGGGAGTTCGCTTTTGACTAAAAATGTTCCTCTTTAGAGCCGCGTTTAAACAGCCGACAAAAATCGGAATTTCGTGCCATTGTAATGAAAATGTCTCCATTCCCTAATCCAAGTGTCGGCTATATCTTGCAAAATGTGCCCGTTTGTCCTTTATTCCGATTGAAAATTACCAAATTTTTTTTGAGGGCGCGATTTTGTTTGAAATCGTTAATTTTTAGAGCCGCGTTTAAACAGCCGACAAAAATTGGGATTTCTTGCAATTTCATTGAAAATTTCTCCATTCTTTAATGCAAGTGTGGGCTATATGCTGCCAAATTTTCCAGTTTGGCCTTGATCTATATAGGAAATTATCAATTTTATTAAGAGAATGCGCTTTTGGATGGAATTGTTCATTATTTGAGTCGCGTTTAAGCAGCAGGAAAAATATCAGGATTTTATGCGTTTTCAGCGAAATTTCCTGTATTCTTCGACTTATCTGTCTGCTATGTATTGCGAAATTTGCAAATTTATTCTTGCCCTAAATTAGATATTACGAATTTATTTGTGGGAATTCGGTTTTGACAAAAAATATTCCTCTTTAGAACCGCGTTTAAACAGCCGACAAAAATCGGAATTTCATGCCATTGTAATGAAAATGTCTCCATTCCCTAATCCAAGTGTCGGCTATATCTTGCAAAATGTGCCAGTTTGTCCTTTACTCCGATTGAAAATTAACAATTTTTTTTTGAGAGCGCACTTTTGTTTGAAATCGTTAATTTTTAGAGCCGCGTTTAAACAGCCGACAAAAATCGGGATTTCTTGCATCTTCATGGAAAACTTCTCCATTCTTTAATGCAAGTGTCGGCTATATGCTGCCAAATTTTCCAGTTTGTCCTTGATCCATATTGGAAATTATCACTTTTTGTAGGAGAGTACGCTTTTGGATTGAATCGTTCATTTTTTGAGCCGCGTTTAAGCAGCAGGAAAAAACAGGATTTTATGCGTTTTCAACGAAATTTCGTGTAGTCTACGACTTATCTGTCTGCTATGCATTGCAAAATTTGCAAACTTATTCTTGCCCTAAATTGGAAATTCCGAATTTATTTGTGGGAGTTCGCTTTTGACAAAAAATGTTCCTCTTTAGAGCCGCGTTTAAACAGCCGATAAAAATCGGAATTTCGTGCCATTGCAATGAAAAAGTATCCATTCCCTAATTCAAGTGTCGGCTATATCCTGCAAAATGGGCCAGTTTGTCCTTTATTCCGATTGAAAATTACCAAGTTTTTTTTGAGAGCGCGATTTTGATTGAAATTGTTCATTTTTAGAGCCGAGTTTAAACAGCCGACAAAAATCGGGATTTCATCCAATTTCTTTGACGACTGTTGCATTCTTCATTGAAAACTTCTCCATTCTTTAACGCAAGTGTCGGCTATGTGCCGCAAAATTTTCCTTGATCCATATTGGATATCCAAGTTTGTCCTTGATCCATATTGGAACTTATATATTTTTTTAGGAGAGTGCGCTTTTGGATGGAATCGTTCATTATTTGAGCCGCGTTTCAGCAGCAGGAAAAAATCAGGATTTTACATGTTTTCAACGAAATTTCCTCCAGTCTCTGACTTATCTATCTGCTATGCTTTGCAAAATTTGCAAATTTATTCTTGCCCTAAATTGGAAATTACGAATTTATTTGTAGGAGTTCGCTTTTGACTAAAAGTGTTCCTCTTTAGAACCGCGTTTAAACAGCCGACAAAAATCGGAATTTCATGCCATTGCAATGAAAATATCTCCATTCCCTACTTCAAGTGTCGGCTATATCGTGCAAAATGTGCCAGTTTGTCCGTAATTGCGATTGAAAATGACAAAATTTTTTTGAGGGCGCGTTTTTGTTTGAAATCGTTAATTTTTAGAGCCGAGTTTAAACAGCCGACAAAAGTCGGGATTTCATCCAATTTCTTTGACGACTGTTGCATTCTTTAATACAAGTGTCGGCTATATGCCGCAAAATTATGCAGTTGGTCCTTGGTCCAGATTGGAAATTATCAATTTTTTAGGAGAGTGCGCTTTTGGATGGAATCGTTAATTTTTTCCGCCATGTTTATGCAGCAGGAAAAATATCAGGATTTTATGCGTGTTCAATGAAATTTTCTCCATTCTTTAATCTAAGTGTCGGCTATATGCTGCGTAATTTTCCAGTTTGTCCTTGATCCAGATTGGAAATTACCAATTTTTTTGGAGAGAACTCTTTTGGTTAGAATCGCTCATTTTTAGAGCTGAGTTTAAACAGCCGACAAAAATCGGAATTTCTTCCGATTTCATCGAAAACCTCTCCATTCTTTATAACAAGTGTCGGCTATATGCTAGAAAATTTTCTAGTTTGTCCTTGATCCATATTGGAAATTATCAATTTTTTTAAGAGCGTACGCTTTTGGATGGAATCGTTCATTTTTTGAACCGCGTTTAAGTAGCAGGGTTTAAACAGCCGACCAAAATCGGAATTTCATACGATTTCAATAAAAATTTCTCCATTCTCTAATGTAAGTGTCGGCTATTTCCTGTAAATTTGCCAGTTTGTCCGTGCCCCAGATTGGAAATTATCAATTTTTTTGGGAGAGAGTGCTTCTGGATGGAATCGTTCATTTTAAGAGTCGCGTTTAAGCAGCAGGAAAAATATAAGGATTTTATGCGTGTTTAATGAAATTTCCTACATTCTCCGACTTATCCGCCTGCTATATCCTTGGAAATTTCCAAATTTGTCTTTGCCCTAGATTGGAAATTACCAATTTTTGGGAGAGCGCGCTTTTGGTGAGAATCGCTCATTTTTAGAGCTGCGTTTAAACAGCCGAAAAATTTCGAAATTTCTTCCGATTTCATTGAAATCTTTTTAATTCTCTAACTGAAGTATCTGCTATAGTAGTAGTAAACATCTTTATTTCTAAAAAAGGCTATCGACCTATCGGTCTTTCTGCCCTTGTTTAATACATACAGTCTTAATCTAAATGAAAACAAATATGAAAATTCTCTTATTCTAGGTTCACAATACTATTAAATAAATAAGATTTCAGTGGCAAGAAGGAATTATTTTATTGTCCACTAGTCCGTAGCGTTTGTAAGTGTTCGAGTAGCGTTAATGTAGGGAAACGGAAGCGGGATTGTCTGGTTGGTCTTGTAAGACAAAGGGGATTCAGTATGGTCCAGTTGTAGGGGTTGTTTGTCCATTTTGTCTGTAGCTGTATGAGTCTTTCCGAGATCTTTGTCATGTTTGTGCGTTCGTATAGTAGTTGGGTGGGGGTATCTGCTATATTATGCTAAATTTGCACGTTTGTCCTGGGCTCATATTGGAAATTACCAATTTTTTTAGGAGAGTGCGCTTTTGGATGGAATCGTTCATTTTTAGAGTCGCGTTTAAGCAGCAGGAAAAATATCAGGATTTTATGCGCGTTCAGTGAAATTTCCTATATTCTCCGATTTATCGGTCTGTTATATCCTGCAAAATTTTCAAATTTATTCTTGTCTTAGTTTGGAAAATACAAATTTTTTTGGGAGAGGTCGCTTTTGACAAAAATGTTAATTTTTATAGCCGCTTTTAAACAGCCGACAAAAATGGGAATTCAATGTCATTGCAATGAAAATGTCTCCATTGCGTTTCTCTACAATATATACTGCCATGACATATACAATTACAACTTACCAGACAAAAATCAAATCGACAGGTCGGCATACATATTACAATACGCAGACGACACGGCACTTATTGTACATGACAAAACTACTGAGAGAGCAGCGCAAAGACTCCAAACACTAACAAACAACACAATGACATGGTTTTATAAATGGAGACTAACACCAAACGCGTCAAAAAACCAACTTCTGCTCACAAACCACAGACTCAACGCTGACTCCCCTACAATAACTGCAGACGGCCAAACGACACAACCAAAAAACCACGTAAAATACCTTGGAATCACAATCGACCACAAACTTAAATTCACTAAACACATACGAAACATCAGGGCAGAAACAATACAGAGAACAAAACACTTCCGATCACTAACCTACAAAGACAGAGGAATTAGCACAAACACCGCCACCAAAATATATAAAGCTATTTGTAGACCCTTGCTAGACTTTGGACATATACTCATGACCAACGGAACAGAAAGGACAAAACGTTATACACAAACAACAGAACAAATTGCACTAAGACTAAAAACACGAATAAGACACCCCCAAAACCCACTACACAACCCCCCCACCCAACTACTATACGAACGCACAAACATGACAAAGATCTCGGAAAGACTCATACAGCTACAGACAAAATGGACAAACAACCCCTACAACTGGACCATACTGAATCCCCTTTGTCTTACAAGACCAGCCAGACGGTCCCGCTTCCGTTTCCCTGCATCAACGCTACTCGAACACTTACAAACGCTACGGACTAGTGGACAATAAAATAATTTCTTCTTGCCACTGAAATCTTATTTATTTAATAGTATTGTTAACCTAGAATAAGAGAATTTTCATATTTGTTTTTCATTTACATTAAGACTGCATGTATTAAACAAGGGCAGAAAGACCGATAGGTCGATAGCCTTTTTTAGAAATAAAGATGTTTTCTACTACTACTACTGTCTCCATTGCCTAATTCAAGTTTCGGCTATTTCCTGCAAAATGTGTCAGTTTGTCCTTCACTCCGATTAAAAAATACCAATTTTTTTGAGAGTGCACTTTTGGGTAGAATCGTTCATTTTTGAGCCGCGTTTTAGGAGCAGGCAAAAATCAGGAAATTTCCTGCAGTCTCCGACTTATCTGTCTGCTATGCATTGCAAAATTGGCAAATTTATTTTTGCTCTAGATTGGAAAATACGAGTTTTTTTGGGAGAGTTTGCTTTCGACAAAAATGTTGATGTTTAAAGTCGCGTTTAAACAGCAGGAAAATATCAGGAGTTTATGCGTGTTTAATGAAATTTCCTCCATTCTCCGACTTGCCCGCCTGCTACATCCTGCGATATTTCCAAATTTGTCCTTGCCCTAGATTGGAAATTACCAATTTTTTGGAGAGCGCGCTTTTGGTGAGAATCGCTCATTTTTAGGGCTGCGCTTAAACAGCCGAAAAAAATCTGGATTTCTTCCGATTTCATTGAAAACTTTTTAATTCTCTAATTGAAGTGTCGGCTATAGTAGTAGTAAACATCTTTATTTCTAAAAAAGGCTATCGACCTATCGGTCTTTCTGCCCTTGTTCAATACATGCACTCTCAATCTAAATATAAAACAAATATGAAAACTCTCCCATTCTAGGTTAACAATATTATTAAATAAAATTCCAATGACAAGAAAAAACCATTTTATTGTCCACCAGCCAGTTGCGCTTGCAATTGTTCGAGCAGCGTTGATGCAGGGAAACGGAAGCGGGACCGTCTGGCTGGTCTTGTAAGACAAAGGGGATTCAGTATGGTCCAGTTGTAGGGGTTGTTTGTCCATTTTGTCTGTAGCTGTATGAGTCTTTCCGAGATCTTTGTCATGTTTGTGCGTTCGTATAGTAGTTGGGTGGGGGGGTTGTGTAGTGGGTTTTGGGGGTGTCTTATTCGTGTTTTTAGTCTTAGTGCAATTTGTTCTGTTGTTTGTGTATAACGTTTTGTCCTTTCTGTTCCGTTGGTCATGAGTATATGTCCAAAGTCTAGCAAGGGTCTACAAATAGCTTTATATATTTTGGTGGCGGTGTTTGTGCTAATTCCTCTGTCTTTGTAGGTTAGTGATCGGAAGTGTTTTGTTCTCTTTATTGTTTCTGCCCTGATGTTTCGTATGTGTTTAGTGAATTTAAGTTTGTGGTCGATTGTGATTCCAAGGTATTTTACGTGGTTTTTTGGTTGTGTCGTTTGGCCGTCTGCAGTTATTGTAGGGGAGTCAGCGTTGAGGCTGTGGTTTGTGAGCAGAAGTTGGTTTTTTGACGCGTTTGGTGTTAGTCTCCATTTATAAAACCATGTCATTGTGTTGTTTGTTAGTGTTTGGAGTCTTTGAGCTGGTCTCTAAGTAGTTTTGTCATGTACAATAAGTGCCGTGTCGTCTGCGTATTGTAATATGTATGCCGATCTTCTCGATTTGATTTTTGTCTGGTAAGTTGTAATTGTATATGTCATGGCAGTATATATTGTGTAAAAACGGTGAGAGCGGGGATCCTTGAGGGAGGCCTTGTTCAGGGGAAAAAGAAAATGACAGTGTTTTGTCAATTCGTACTTGTAGTTGTCTGTTTTCTAGTAAGTTCTTTATGGTGTGTAGTAGATATGTTGGTGTGTGTAGTTTGTATAGTTTGTATAGTAAGCCTCTATGCCAGACACTATCAAAAGCCTTGTTAATGTCCATAAACAGGCAAGCTGTCTTTCTGTCAGTTAGGTGGGTAGTTTGTATATTGTTAGTCAGAGTGAAGAGTGGGTAAATAGTCGAGTGCTGATGTTTGAATCCGAACTGATACGATGGTATGTACTTTCGGACCAGTTTTCCCAGTCGCTGCCTTATTATGTACTCAAAAACTTTGCTAAGTACTGGTAGCAGTGTAATTGGTCTGTAACTGCTCGGTTGTGTATTGTCCAGTCCATTTTTGGGTATAGGGATTATTAAGCCGTTCTTCCATGTTTCTGGGATTCTACTATTTGTGATGCAGTTGTTCAATTCAGTTAGGATCAGTTTGTGTGTTTCTTGAGTTAGGCTTTTCAGGAGTTTTTGTCGGCTATATTATGCTAAATTTGCAAGTTTGTCCTGGACCCACATTGGAAATTACCAATTTTTTTTGGAGAGAGCGCTTTTCGACGGAATTGTTCATTTTTAGAGCTGCGCTTAAACAGCCGACAAAAATTGGGATTTCATCCGATTTCACTCAAAACTTCTCCATTCTTTAATACAAGTATCGGCTATATGCTGCAAAACTTTCCAGTTTGTCCTTGATCCAAATTGGAAATTATCAATTTGTTTAGTAGAGTGCGCTTTTGGATGTAATCGTTAATTTTTAGAGTCGCGTTTAAGCTGCAGGAAAAATATCAGGATTTTATGCGTGTTCAATGAAATTTCCTAAATTCTCCGATTTATCGGTCTGTTATATCCTGCGAAATCTTCAAATTTATTCTTGACTTATACGAATTTTTTGTGAGAGGTCGCTTTTGCCAAAAATGTTAATTTTTATAGCCGCGTTTAAACAGCCGACAAAAATTTCATGCCATTGCAATGAAAATGTCTCCATTCCCTAATTCAAGTGTCGGCTATATTCTGCAAAATGTGCCAGTTTGTCCTTTATTCCGATCGAAAATAACCAAATTTTTTTGAGAGCGCGCTTTTGTTTGAAATCGAAATAAATTTTTAGAGCCGCGTTTGAACAGCCGACAAACATCGAGATTTCCTGCAATTTCATTGAACACTTCTCCATTCTTTAACGCAAGTGTCGGCTATGTGCCGCAAAATTTTCCAGTTTGTCCTTGATCCATATTGGAACTTATATATTTTTTTAGGAGAGTGCGCTTTTGGATGGAATCGTTCATTTCATGAGCCGCGTTTAAGCAGCAGCAAAAAATCAGGATTTTATGCGTTTCCAGCGAAATTTTCTGTAGTCTTCGACTTATCTGTCTGCTATGCATTGCGAAATTTGCAAATTTATTCTTGCCCTAAATTGGAAATTACGAATTTATTTGTGGGAGTTCGCTTTTGACAAAAAATTTTCCTCTTTAGAGCCGCGTTTAAGCAGCCGACAAAAATCGGAATTTTATGCCATTGTAATGAAAATGTCTCCATTCCCTACTTCAAGTGTCGGCTATTTCCTGTAAAAAGTGCCAGTTTGTCCTTTACTTCCATTAAAAAATACCAATTTTTTTTGAGAGCGCACTTTTGTTTGAAATTGTTAATTTTTGAGCCGCTCTTGAACAGCCGACAAAAATCGGCATATCTTTCAATTTCATTGAAAACTTCTGCATTTTTTAATGCAAGTGTCGGCTATATGCTGCCAAATTTTCCAGTGTGTCCTTGATCCACATTGGAAATTATCAATTTTTTTAGGAGACTGCGCTTTTGGATGGAGTCGTTCATTTTTAGAGTCGCGTTTAAGCAGCAGGAAAAAATCAGGATTTTATGCGTTTTCAGCGAAATTTCCTGTAGTCTTCAACTTGTCTGTCTGCTATGCATTGCGAAATTTGCAAATTTATTCTTGCCCTAAATTGGACATTACGAATTTATTTGTGGGAGTTCGTTTTTGACTAAAAATGTTCCTCTTTAGAGCCGCGTTTAAACAGCCGACAAAAATCGGAATTTCATGCCATTGCAATGAAAATACCTCCATTCCCTAATTCAAGTGTCGGCTATATTCTGCAAAATGGGCCAGTTTGTCCTTTATTCCGATTGAAAATTAGCAATTTTTTTTGAAATTGTTCATTTTTAGTGCCGCGTTTAAGTAGCAGGGTTTAAACAGCCGATCAAAATCGGAATTTCATACGATTTCAATAAAAAAATTTCCGTTCTCTAATGTAAATGTCGGCTATTTCCTGTAAATTTGCCAGTTTGTCCATGCCCCAGATTGGAAATTACCAATTGTTTTGGGAGAGAGTGCTTCTGGATGGAATCGTTCATTTTAAGAGTCGCGTTTAAGCAGCAGGAAAAATATAAGGATTTTATGTGTGTTTAATGAAATTTCCTCCATTCTCCGACTTATCCGCCTGCTATATCCTTGGAAATTTCCAAATTTGTCTTTGCCCTAGATTGGAAATTACCAATTTTTTGGAGAGCGCGCTTTTGGTGAGAATCGCTCATTTTTAGAGCTGCGTTTAAACAGCCGAAACATTTCGAAATTTCTTCCGATTTCATTGAAATCTTTTTAATTCTCTAACTGAAGTGTCTGCTATATTTTGCTAAATTTGCACGTTTGTCCTGGGCTCATATTGGAAATTACCAATTTTTTTAGGAGAGTGCGCTTTTGGATGGAATCGTTTATTTTTTCAGCCACGTTTATGCAGCAGGAAAAATATCAGGATTTTATGCGTGTTCAATGAAATTTTCTCCATTCTTTAATCTAAGTGTCGGCTATATGCTGCGTAATTTTCCAGTTTGTCCTTGATCCATATTGGAAATTATCAATTTTTTTAAGAGCGTACGCTTTTGGATGGAATCGTTCATTTTTTGAACCGCGTTTAAGTAGCAGGGTTTAAACAGCCGACCAAAATCGGAATTTCATACGATTTCAATAAAAATTTCTCCATTCTCTAATGTAAGTGTCGGCTATTTCCTGTAAATTTTCCGGTTTGTCCGTGCCCCAAATTGGAAATTACCAATTTTTTTGGGAGAGAGTGCTTCTGGATGGAATCGTTCATTTTGGATGGAGTCGCGTTTAAGCAGCAGGAAAAATATAAGGATTTTATGCGTGTTTAATGAAATTTCCTCCATTCTCCGAATTATCCGCCTGCTATATCCATGGAAATTTCCAAATTTGTCTTTGCCCTAGATTGGAAATTACCAATTTTTTGGAGAGCGCGCTTTTGGTGAGAATCGCTCATTTTTAGAGCTGCGTTTAAACAGCCGAAAAATTTCGAAATTTCTTCCGATTTCATTGAAATCTTTTTAATTCTCTAACTGAAGTGTCTGCTATATTATGCTAAATTTGCACGTTTGTCCTGGGCTCATATTGGAAATTACCAATTTTTTTTGGAGAGAGCGCTTTTCGATGGAATCGTTCATTTTTAGAGCTGCGCTTAAACAGCCGATTAAAATCGGGATTTCATCCGATTTAACTGAAAACTTCTCCATTCTTTAATACAAGTCTCGGCTATATGCTTCAAAACTTTGCAGTTTGTCCTTGATCCAAGTTGGAAATTATCAATTTGTTTAGGAGAGTGCGCTTTTGGTTGGAATCGTTCATTTTTAGAGTCGCGTTTAAGCAGCAGGAAAAAATCAGGATTTTATGCGTTTTCAACGAAATTTCCTATAGTCTACGACTTATCTGTCTGCTATGCATTGCGAAATTTGCAAATTTATTGTTGCTCTAAATTGGAAATTACGAATTTATTTGTGGGAGTTCGCTTTTGACTAAAAATGTTCCTCTTTAGAGCCGCGCTTAAACAGCCGACAAAAATCGGAATTTCGTGCCATTGTAATGAAAATGTCTCCATTCCCTAATTCAAGTGTCGGCTATTTCCTGCAAAACGTGCCAGTTTGTGCTTTACTTCGATTAAAATATACCAATTTTTTCTGAGAGCGCACTTTTGGATGGAATCGTTCATTTTTTGAGCCGCGTTTTAGCAGCAGGCAAAAATCAGGAAATTTCCTGCAGTCTCCGACGTATCTGCCTGCTATATCCTGCACAATTTGCAATTTTGTCCTTGTCCGAGATTGGAAATTACCAATTTTTTGCAATTTTATTTTTGCCCTAAATTGGAAAATCCGAGATTTTTTTGGGAGAGTTTGCTTTTGACAAAAATGTTGATTTTTAAAGTCGCGTTTAAACAGCAGGAAAATATCAGGATTTTATGCGTGTTTAATGAAATTTCCTCCATTCTCCGACGTGCCCGCCTGCTACATCCTGCGATATTTCCAAATTTGTCCTTGCCCTAGATTGGAAATTACCAATTTTTTGGAGAGCGCGCTTTTGGTGAGAATCGCTCATTTTTAGAGCTGCGTTTAAACAGCCGACAAAAATCGGGATTTCATCCGATTTCGTTGAAAACTTCTCAATTTTTTAGCACAAGTGTCGGCTATATAGTGCCAAAACTTTCCGGTTTTTCCTTGATCCAGATTGGAAATTATCAATTTTTTTTGGACAGCGCGCTTTTCGTTGGGATCGTTCATTTTTAGAGTCGCGTTTAATGCGCGTTCATGCCATTGCAATGAAAATGTCTCCATTCCTTAACTCAAGTGTCGGCTATATCCTGCAAAATGTGCCAGTTTGTCCTTTATTCCGATTGAAAATTACCAATTTTTTTAGAGAGCGCCCTTTTGTTTGAAATCGTAAATTTTTAGAGCCGCGCTTGCACAGCCGACAAAAATCGGAATTTCTTGCAATTTCATTGAAAACTTTTCCATCATTCTTTAATTCAGGTGTCGGCCATATGCTGCAAAATTTTCCAGTTTGTCCTCGATCTATAGTGGAAATTATCAATTTTTGTAGGAAAGTACGCTTTTGGATGGAATCGTTCATTTTTTGAGCCGCGTTTTATCAGCAGAAAAAAATCAGGATTTTATGCGTTTTCAGCGAGATTTCCTGTAGTCTTCGACTTACCTGTCTGCTATGCATTGCGAAATTTGCAAATTTATTCTTGCCCTAAATTGGAAATTACGAATTTATTTGTGGGAGTTCGCTTTTAACAAAAAATGTTCCTCTTTACAACCGCGTTTAAACAGACGACAAAAATCGGAATTTCGTGCCATTGTAATGAAAATGTCTCCATTCCCTAATTCAAGTGTCGGCTATATCCTGCAAAATGTGCCAGTTTGTCCTATATTCTGATTGAAAATTACCAAATTTTTTTGAGAGCGCACTTTTGTTTGAAGTTGTTAATTTTAGGAGCCGCGTTTGAACAGCCGACAAAACTCGGGATTTCTTGCAATTTCATTGAAAACTTCTCTATTTTTTAATACAAGTGTCGGCTATATGCTGCCAAATTTTCCAGTGTGTCCTTGATCCATGTTGGAAATTATCAATTTTTTTAGGAAAGTGCGCTTTTGGATGGAATCGTTCATTTTTAGAGTCGCGTTTAAGCAGCAGGAAAAAATCAAGATTTTATGCGTTTTCAGCGAAATTTCCAGTAGTCTTCGACTTATCTGTCTGCTATGCATTGCGAAATTTGCAAATTTATTCTTGCCCTAAATTGGAAATTACGAATTTATTTGTGGGAGTTCGCTTTTGACAAAAAATGTTCCTCTTTAGAGCCGCATTTAAACAGCCGAGAAAAATCGGAATTTCATGCCATTGCAATGAAAATGTCTCCATTCCCTAATTCAAGTGTCGGCTATATCCTGCAAAATGTGCCAGTTTGACCTTTATTCCGATTAATAATTACCAAATATTTTTTGAGAACGCGCTTTTGTTTGAAATCGTTAATTTTCAGAGCCGACAGAAATCGGTATTTCTTTCAATTTCATTGAAAACTTTTCCATTTTTTAATCCACGTGTCGGCTATATGCTGCAAAATTTTTAAGTTTGTCCTTGATCCATATTGGAAATTATGAATTTTTTTAGGAGAATGCGCTTTTGGGTGGAATCGTTCATTTTTTGAGCCGCGTTTTAGCAGCAGGAAAAAATCAGGATTTTATGCGTTTTCAGCGAAATTTCCTGTAGTCTTCAACATATCTGTCTGCTATGCATTGCAAAATTTGCAAATTTATTCTTGCCCTAAATTGGAAATTACGAATTTATTTGTGGGAGTTCGCTTTTGACAAAAAATATTCCTCTTTAGAGCCGCATTTAAACAGCCGACAAAAATCGGAATTTCATGCCATTGCATTGAAAATGTCTCCATTTTCCATTGAAAATGTCTCCAACTCAAGTGTCGGCTATACCCTACAGAATGTGCCAGTTTGTCCTTGACTCCCATTGAAAATTACCAATTTTTTTTGAGAGCGCGCTTTTGTTTGAAATCGTTCATTTTTTGAGTCGCGTTTAAACAGCCGATAAAAATCGGAATTTCATCCGATTTCATTGAAAACTTCTCCATCCTCTAAAACAACTGTCAGCTACATGCTGCAAAATCTTCCAGTTTCTCCTTCATCCAGATTGAAACCAATTTATTTTTGGAGAGCGCGCATTTGGTTGGGATCGTTAATTTTCCAGAACCGCGTTTAAGCAGCAGGAAAAAGAAATCAGGATTTTATTCGTTTTCTATGAAATTTCCTCCATTCTCCGATTTATCGGTCTGATATATCTTGCAAAATTTGCCCATTTTTTCTTGCTCTAGATTGGAAATTACGAGTTTTTTGGGAGAGTGCGTTTTGTCAAGAAATGTTTATTTATAGAGCCCCTTTTAAACAGCCGACAAAAATCGGCATTTCATGCGATTTCAATGAAATTTTTTCCGTTCTCTAACTCAAGTGTCGGTTATATGCCGCAGAAGTTTCCAGTCTACCCTTAATCCAGGTTGGAAATTATCAATTTTTTCGAGAGCGCGCTTTTCGTTAGAATCGTTCATTTTTAGAGCCGCGTTTAAACAGCCGACAAAAGTCGGGATTTCATCCAATTTCTTTGACGACTGTTGCATTCTTTAATACAAGTGTCGGCTATATGCCGCAAAATTATGCAGTTGGACCTTGGTCCAGATTGGAAATTATCAATTTTTTAGGAGAGTGCGCTTTTGGATGGAATCCTTTATTTTTTCCGCCATGTTTATGCAGCAGGAAAAATATCAGGATTTTATGCGTGTTCAATGAAATTTTCTCCATTCTTTAATGCAAGTGTCGGCTATATGCTGCGTAATTTTCCAGTTTGTCCTTGAGCCAGATTGGAAATTACCAATTTTTTTGGAGAGAACTCTTTTGGTTAGAATCGCTCATTTTTAGAGCTGAGTTTAAACAGCCGACAAAAATCGGAATTTCTTCCGATTTCATCGAAAACCTCTCCATTCTTTATAACAAGTGTCGGCTATATGGTGCACAATTTTGTAGTTTGTCCTTGATCCATATTGGAAATTATCAATTTTTTTAAGAACGTACGCTTTTGGATGGAATCGTTCATTGTTTGAACCGCGTTTAAGTAACAGGGTTTAAACAGCCGACCAAAATCGGAATTTCATACGATTTCAATAAAAATTTCTCCATTCTCTAATATAAGTGTCGGCTATTTCCTGTAAATTTGCCAGTTTGTCCGTGCCCCAGATTGGAGTGCCCCATTTTGGGAGAGAGTGCTTCTGGATGGAATCGTTCATTTTAAGAGTCGCGTTTATGCAGCAGGGAACATATCAGGATTTTATGCGTGTTTACTGAAATTTCTTCCAGTCTCCGACTTATTTGCCTGCTATATTCTGCGAAATTTCCAAATTTGTCCTTGCTCTAGATTGGAAATTACCAATTTTTTGGAGAGCACGCTTTTGGTGAGAATCGCTCATTTTTAGAGCTGCGTTTAAACAGCCGAAAAATGTCGGAATTTCTTCCGATTTCATCGAAAACCTTTCCATGCTTTAATACAAGTGTCGGCTATATGGTGCACAATTTTGTAGTTTGTCCTTGATCCATATTGGAAATTAACAATGTTTTTAAGAAAGTGCGCTTTTGGGTGGATTCATTCATTTTTTGAGCCGCGTTTTAGCAGCAGGAAAAAATCCGGATTTTATGCAATTTCAACGAAAATCTCTCCATTCTTTGACTCGACTGTCTACTTTATCTTGCAAAATCTGCAGGTTTTTTCTTATTGCCGACTGGTAGTTACGGATTTTTTAAGAAGAGAGCGCTTTTGACTGCACACGTCCCTTTTTAGGCTGACGTTTAAGCAACAGGAAAAATTAAAACACTACTGGGATTTTAATGAATATTTACCGACTCTCAGACTCAGCTGTGTGCAATTTTCTGTTAAACGACTAAGTTCGTAGTTGCTCCCTATTGAAAGTTACGAATTTTTTGCAAAAGCGCGCTTTTGGCTGGAAACCTTCAATTTTAGAGCCGCGTTTAAGCAGCAGGAAAAAATCAGAATCTTGTGCGAATTTAATGGCATTTTTCCCATTCTCGGACTCTTAATCTCGTCTGCTTAATCCGGCCAAACGTGCAAGTATGTGCTTGCTCCACATTGAAAATGACGATTCTTTTCGGGAGAGCGCGTTTTTGGCTAAAATTATGCATTTTGACACCTTTGTGCCCAACAGCCAAAATAAAGCAGAATTTAATGCAATTTCAACGAAAATGTATCTGTTCTCTCTCTCAGCTGTCGACGGTATCTTGTAAAATCTGCAAGTTTTTACTTGCTCCAGACTGAAAGTTATGGATCTTTTAAGAAGAGTGCACTTTTCGCCGAAAACTTGGCTGGAAACCTTCATTTTTAGAGCCGCGTTTTAGCAGCAGGAAAAAATCCGAATCTCGTGCCATTTCAATGAAGGTTTTCCCATTCCCAAATTTGTGGTACAAGTTGGTCCTTGCACCACATTAATTACGCTTGTTTTCCCGAGAGCGCACTTTTGGCCTCCTCAATCCTAAAACAGGCTTTTTTGCGATTGCATTGAAAATTTCTGCATTCTCTGGTTCGACTGTCTGCAATATCCTGCAAAGTTGGCAAGCTCGTTCGTCCCCAGATTGGAACTAACGAGTTTTTTGGGAAAGCGTGCTTTTGGCCAGCAAAACAAATCAGGATTTCATGCGAGTTCAAAGAGAATTTCTTCGTGCTCAGATTCAACAGTCACCTACACCTTTCCAAGCCTGCAATTTTTTGATTATCCCGGATTGATAGCTTAAACAGCAGAAAAAATCAGGAAAATAGGAATATTTATTTTATGAGTTTTTGGAATCCCGTAAAAATATGGTGTGGTGTTACTTTCGCCCTATGGTAATTCGTGATCCGTGTTTTTTCAGATTGTTCTAAATTCGTTCTTGATTGTGAAATAAGTGCACTCTTACTCAATCTGGAAAAGAACCGCCGGCCTTTTCATAAAGGACCAAAAAAGGTTTGCAAAAAATATGTAGTCGAGTTAATTGCTGAAGATTTAAGAATAAGTAACTGGAATTTCTCGCTTAATTTAATGAGGACACCCTATAGATTTTTACTGTTGAAAGGCAAAAAATCAACTTCCCTTTCACAGCAGATCCTCGTGGGAACATAGAGGGTGTCCCAAATAAAATAATTGTGCAACTAACCATTTGAAACGCTTTGCTGCTATTGAACTTTCGGGCCCTCAGAAACCTCAGCAGAAACTCGTTGTTGTTGGGAACCATCAGATTGGGGTCATCTAGCCGAATGCTTTGCATAATTAAAACATTCGATGCCTTTCTGAGTCTGCTACTTACTCGAAACCAGATTAGTGAGAGTTTTCATTTCCATCGCATATCGTTCCGGCGTTTCGTTCAATTCACTTTCGGCCCTTAAGCGCCATTCGCTGTCCACGGGAAACATTTGCTCGATAGCTGGGGAAAACTTGCAGTTTTCACTCGAAACGCCACTTAACCTTGATTCAGAACGTAAACATCTGTTGGAGAGAATCGAAGTTTCTCGCCACAGGGGATGTTTTCCTTGAAGGCGCAAGCGTCCACAATTTTGCCCTAATGGAAACCTCCATGTGGGTCAGTTGCTCAACGCTCAATTGAGTCGATATTTTTTGTCCATGCTCGTAATGGATTTAACTTGAATTCACACAGGAACATTTTCGCTGATCAGTTTACATGGAATTAAAGGCCATTAATTCCTCCATGATTCTGCGTGAATCCTGGATGGATTGAATGGTAATTGAAACTTTGACGATTTTTTCTTTGCATTTAAACCCAAATTGGTCGATTTTCCTTGAAACGGGGCTCAAATGGGAAAGTGTCTTCTTTTAATCTCGATTCGGCCAAAATCACATGAGTTGAAGCGCAATTGAAATGACGCCCATAAACAAAAAGTTTTCGTACCTCCCCTGTAGCTCTTTTGGCATTTTCTCCGAAACAAACCAACTCACTTTCAAATTTATTTTGCCTTATAGCGCCTGCAAAGGGAAATTTCCGAAAATTTGATTTTTTGTTTTTCAACCAAAAATTTTATCTGGCTCAACCCTTGGAATTTGCCTCAATTTTCACATTTTAATTTTTTTATCGAAAACGAAGCCTCCAATCGAGAAACTGGATTGTTTATAAAACCTCGGGCGGATTTCAAGGTACCCAAAAACAGTTTTCGCGAAACCCTCTGATGAACTCGTTTTGAAAAACTGCCCAAAAACTAGCTTGACAAAAATCCTCAAAATATCCAACACTCGAGCCCGACCGAAAAATTCTGAGCCCGCCACTGGATAGAGTGGGAAAAAGGGCATAAAACTGGTAGTATCCGCTTTTTCCCTAAAGTGAACAGCAAGCGAGATACTGGCGGTTTTTTGATTTTCCCCCCCTTTTTTTGGAAAAAAACCTTTGAAATTTGTTAAATTTTTTGAGGTCTAAAATAAGGGCAAATTTCTGGTACAAACTTTTTCAAGAGTCCTAAACAGTCAATATTGATGGAAATAAGTTGAGAAATTTCGAAAATCGACCACCTTAGGACATTTGAATTTCCCGCGCGCAGCTTACATGGGGGTTTAAATGGGAAATCTCTACTCATTACGGTGCCATTAGACTTGTTTAGCGTTAAATCTGCGAAAATGCTCACGAACAGACACCGTTGTGAACATGAGTCAATTCGGTGGATTTTTGGGAGTTTTATGAGAGTTTGAAGATTCAGCCCCCCAACCATAAGAGCCTGTACAGAGGTTTTTCTTTCCAACCCAGTACATCCGAGGATTTTTTGCGAAGCAAACTAACCCACTTTGGCGCGTATTTTGATCATATCGAACGCCCAGGAGAAAGAAAACATTTCGAAAAAAAAAATTTTTTTTGGCCGCAGTTTTTACGAGCTCCGCGGGATTTTTTTTTCGCAAAAACGACGATTTCACGTTCGATTTAAGGTGCACAATGACAATATTTGCAAAACCCTCAGATGGACGATTTTTGCAAAACCCTTAGATGCACCCATTTTGAAAAATAGCCCACAAACTAGGTTTGAAAAATCCTCAAAATATCCAAAACTAGAACCGATGGAAAAATTCTGAGCATGCTACTGGCCCAATTTGGCACGTATTTTGTCCATATGGAAACCCCTGAAAAGGATAAATGTTGACAAGATTGAAATTTTCGAAATTCTGTTTTCACATTTTAATTTTTTTCTCGAAAACGAAGCTGCCAATCGAAAAAATGTATTCTTTATAAAACTTCCGGCCGCTTTCAAGGTACCCAATGACAGTTTTTGCAAACCCAGCACGCGAACTATTGAAAGTTTTTTCATTTTCGGGTTCTTTTTTGAGAAAACTTTTTTCTTCTGAAAAGCACACTTCCTTTTCCCACTAACACACGAACCCAAATTGGCACGTATTTGTCCATGTGGAACGCCCTGAAAAGGAGAAATGTTGAAAAAATATTGTTTTTGACTTTTGATTTTATCGGACCTTCAAAATTTTTCTCAATTTTCACATTATTTTCTCCAAAACTAAGTTTTTATTGAAAAATGTTGCTCTTCCTATAACTTGCGGCGCGTCGCAGGGTTGCCGATCACAATTTTTGCAAAACCCTCTGATGAAGAGATTTCGAAAAACCGCTCAAAAGTTTCTTTTTTTTAGTTTAATAAAATATTTAAAACTGCGAAAAAAAGATAGATACATTTTGAAAACGCCACTGGATAGAGGAAAAAGTTACTGGAGTAAGTGAGTTACTGGGGATTTTTTGAATTTTCTCACATTTTTTGGGAAAACTTTTCGAAATTTGACCCATTTTCCAGAAATGGCGCTCGTAAAAGGCGAGTTTTTGAAAAGTCTCAAACTATCAATAGTGCTGGAAATACGTTGAAGATTTTCGAAAATTCTGCATTTATTTTAATTGTTCGCGTTCTTCAGTTTTCATGGAGTTTAAATGGGAAACTTCGACTCCTTAGAGTGCATTTGGACTCGTTCAGCCCCCGTAAGATTCTGCATAAAATTTGACTCGTTCTCCCTTGCCTGGTCCGGGGAATTTATTCTGAAACAAACCAACCCACTTTGGCACGTATTTTGTCCATATACTGAAAAGGATAGATGTTGACAATATTTTAATTTTTTCGACCGAAAAATTAATTGAGTTGAGTCGAATCTCAAATTTTCCGTTTTTCTCCCAAACGAAGCTTCTGATCGGCAAAACACGCTCTCAATAAAACATCGGGGCTTTTAAGTTACTCCTAAAACTGATTTTTTCAAGTCTTTATTCTTTGTAGTTTCTGATAAAATCGCGAAAATGTGATTTTCAAAAAAACTTCAAAGATCTCAAAAATGAAAATCGATGGTCCGATTTCTTAGACAATCACCCAATGAAGTTTACTCAATGACCAATTTTTTCATTTCAGTCATTTCAAATTTTGCCCATTTTTCAATAGATTTTAAAATAATTTAAAATGTATTTTTTTAAAATTAATAAAAAAATTAATTTTCCTTTTCAACGAAAAGAAAAACTAAAACTTTTCCAACAGCAATCGAAAGCCCGTTTCTTTCTCTGCCCAACGGTTTTTTCGTTTTCCAAATCGATCAACATTTCGAATTTTGATGGATTATTTTCCATCACCATGTGACATTCACACGAACTTACCTATCTACACTTACCTCATATGACAGATTCTAGCTAAACGTCAACTTGACACACTAACGTCATTCCACATCAGTTACATTCTGTTCGTGTTGCATTGGTTTGGTTGCCATAGTTACCATGCCATGACCAATGACAATCTGAGATTATGTATATCGCTTAGCAACTGCACACTTCAAAATAACTGTCAGCTGTCAAAATTGACAAACTGACAAGCAAAACTCGACTAAACACATTAAAAACTCGTATTTTATTTTAAAAAAAGTTACAAAACATGTAACTGCTAGCCCAGAATATGGCCTAAGTTGTTGCGAACTTTGGCCTTTTTGTTGCTTCCAATCACTCCCAAAACACTCTTATTGCTGCTCAACTGCGAATGTGGAAGCACAATGGGGCTCAGATTCTTCTGGCCTGAAGCATCAGCATCGATTTCCAGCGGCTTTAAAAACTGGCAGTATCTGCTCTTCAAACGTTCGCCGATTTTGGTCCACAGCGCCACTTCGCAGTACTTAAAATTGCTGGCCAGCACCGGATTCGGTTTGATTTGGACGAAATTGTTGTCGCCCCCATTGAAAGTGGGCAGATTGGCATCATCCACTGTGATTGTGCCATGCCGGGCAAAGTCGGCAATCAATTTGGTAAATGTGTTTCGAACCTTGAGGTCATCTTCAGTGGCTTCGCCTTCTGGCAATGGATTCCCTTCTAAGTCCTGCGCATCGAACAAATAGGCTAATTCATCGCCATGGCCCACGCTGTTGTTGGCAGCATCTAAAACAAGTGTCGATGCATGGAAAATTTTACATAATAACCGAACTTACCAATGGAAACGTTGCCAATCAAAGGCGATCCTTGCAGAAAGGTAAACCCGCGATTCAGACCACCAGAGTGCTCAAAACTATACAGGTACGAAGGCGCACCTTTCCAATACTGCGCAGTCATGAAGGCCGGAAGATTAAACAGCGCATCACCTCAAAATGCAGTGTATACAGCCTGATTCTCAATATTCACTAGTATAGCGAAACTTACCAGTAACATCGGCGATTTTATTCAGATTTCCTGCTGCGTCGCTGGTATCAGTTTTGAGGTAATTTTTGAAATTAATGGGCAAAGCGCTGTCCAATCCCGATAGAGCGTCCTGTATATTCGAAGTTAACGAATCCGTACTATTGACCAATTTTCGTAAGTTGCTCAGCCGGCCACTGAGTTTGGTAATCAATGGACCTTTCTGGAGTTTTTCAATTAGAACTTCATCGAGAAAATTGGGAATCGTGTCAAGTTGGTGTAGAATACTCTTTCTAAATTGCCCTGAAATTCGTTCGTTTATTAGTTTCGGTTTTTGCGGAACTGACAGAATGTTGATATAGAAGTTGTGCCGAGCCCTCTGGGCACGACACTGGTTGTAAAGCAACAAATCACTATTTATTAGTGATTTTTCACTTTCTCTTCATAAACAGTACTGTGCCCCGAAGGCCTCGGCACAACTTTATCCCTAAACTGCGACCACTTCGGGAACGACACTGGTTCTAAAGCAACGAACCACTATTTATTAGTGCATTTTCACTTTATTTCTTTCAAACAGTGCACAACTTTAGCCCTAAACTGTTGAATAATCATGACTGATCCAACAATCTGTTGCTGTAGAAGTTGTGCCGAGCCTTTCGGGTACGACACTGGTTCTAACGCAACGAACCACCATTTATTAGTGCATTTTCACTTTATGGCTCTCAAAGAGTGCCGTGCCCGAAGTGCTCGGCACAACTTTAGCCCTAAACTGTTGAACAATCAGAACTGGTCCAACAATCTGTTGATGCAGAAGTTGTGCCGAGCCCTTCGAGCACGATACTAGCTCTATTATCTACTATTTATTAGTGCTTCTTCTCAAACAGTGCCGTGCCCGAAGGGCTCGGTACAACTTTAGCTCTAAATTGTTGAATAATCATGACTGATCCAACAATCAGTTGATGCAGAAGTTGTGCCGAGCCCTTCGGACACGACACTGGTTCTAAAGCAACAAATCACTATTTATTAGTGAATTTTCATTTTCTCTTCATCATCAGTGCAGTGCCCAAAGGTCTCGGCACAACTTTATACCTAAACTGCGACCACTTCGGGCACGACACTGGTTCTAAAGCAACAAAACACTATTTATTAGTACATTAGTGCACAACTTCAACCCTAAACTGTTGCAGAATCGGAGCTGATCCGACAATCTGTTGATGCAGAAGTTGTGCCGATCCTTTCGGGCACGACACTGGTTCTAAAGCAACAAAAAACTATTTATTAGTGCGTTGTCACTTTCGTTGTCACACTCTGTTGATGCAGAAGTGGTGCCGAGCCCTTCGGGCACAGCACTGGTTCTAAAGCAACGAAAAACCATTTATTAGTGCATTTTCACTTTCTTGCATTCAAACAGTGTCCGAAGGGTTTTCGCCCTAAACTATTGAATAATCAGGACTGATCCAACAATCTGTTGACGTAGAAGTTGTGCCGAGCCCTTCGGGCACGACACTGGTTATAAAGCAACAAAAAACTATTTATTAGTGCGTTGTCACTTTCTTCTTCTCAAACAGTGCCGTGCCCGAAGGGCTCGGCATAACTTTACCCCTAAACTGTTAAACAATCAGAACTGATCCAACAATATGTTGATGCAGAAGTTGTGCCGAGCCCTTCGGGCACGACACTGGTTCTAAAGCAACGAAACACCATTTATTAGTGCATTTTTACTTTCTTGCATTCAAACAGTGTCATGTCCGAAGGGCTTTAGCCCTAAACTGTTGAATAATCAGGACTGATCCAACAATCTGTTGACGTAGAAGTTGTGCCGAGCTCTTCGGGCACGACACTGCTTCTAAAGCAACAAAAAACTATTTATTAGTGCGTTGTCACTTTCTTCTTCTCAAACAGTGCCGTGCCCGAAGGGCTCGGCATAACTTTACCCCTAAACTGTTAAACAATCAGAACTGATCCAACAATATGTTGATGCAGAAGTTGTGCCGAGCCCATCGGGCACGACACTGGTTCTAAAGCAACGAAACACCATTTATTAGTGCATTTTTACTTTCTTGCATTCAAACAGTGTCATGTCCGAAGGGCTTTAGCCCTAAACTGTTGAATAATCAGGACTGATCCAACAATCTGTTGACGTAGAAGTTGTGCCGAGCTCTTCGGGCACGACACTGCTTCTAAAGCAACAAAAAACTATTTATTAGTGCGTTGTCACTTTCTTCTTCTCAAACAGTGCCGTGCTCGAAGGGCTCGGCACAACTTTAGCCCTAATCTGTTGAACAATCAGAACTGATCCAACACTCTGTTAATGCAGAAGTTGTGCCGAGCCCTTCGGGCACGACACTGGTTCTAAACCATCGAAACACTATTTATAAGTGCGTTTTCACTTTCTTATTCTCAAACAGTGCCGTGCCCGAAGGGCTCGGCACAACTTTAGCCCTAATCTGTTGAACAATCAGAGCTGATCCAACAATCTGTTGCTGCAGAAGTTGTGCAGAGCCCTTCGGGCACGATTCTGGTTCAAAAGCAACAAATCACTATTTATTAGTGAATTTTCACTTTCTCTTCATCAACAGTGCTGTGCCCAAAGGTCTCGACACAACTTTATACCTAAACTGCGGCCACTTCGGGCACTACACTGGTTCTAAAGCAATGAAACACTATTTATTAGTGCACTTTCACTTCCTTGCACTCAAACAGTGCAATGTCCGAAGCGCTCAGCACAACTTTATCCCTAAACTGTTGAATAATCAGGACTGATCCAACAATATGTTGATGTAGAAGTTGTGCCGAGCCCTTAGGGTACGACACTGGTTCTAAAGAAACAAAACACTATTTATTGGTGCGTTTTCACTTTCTTATTTTCAAACAGTGCCGTGCCGGAATGGCTCGGCACAACTTTAGCCCTAAACTGTTGAACAATCAGAGCTGATCCAACACTCTGTTGATGCAGAAGTTTATTTTGTTAGTTATGCAGATATTTGTTAGTGCATTTTCACTTGCTTCTTCTCAAAGGGTGTTTCCTTAGAAGAGACAGGGCAAAAAACACAAAATTTCACCTCTAACGGCGCGTTTGGTTTCATCCTTAGTCACCCCGGTGAGTAAAGGGATTTTTTGGTTTTCCTGCTTGTACAGGGCTTCGACTGGATCCACTTCCACCAATCCTGGAAGCGATCGGCGATCGTTCAGCCCTTCAGTGACCGGCGCCGTTGCCAGTCTGCCATTTAATCCGGAAGTGAAACCTTCCGATTGGATTTGCTGAAACTCGATCTGCGAGTCTCCCTGAACAGCCAAAAGAAATGCGAGAAGACTCTTCGAGCTGCTGCAGAAATAGGGATTGTGCCCAACTTACCTGGATGATGGATTCGGCCGGGACTTTCTGCAAGCATTTTACCATCGTCAGGTAGTTGACCGTTGGACATCCGTTTTCTTTGGCGATTTGATGCGCTGTATTGCTGGGGTTCGCTGTCGATGGCCCATTGCGACACTGCAGTTCCTAATATGTAGAGTTGCATAATAGAAATAATCCTTCGAATCCTCCAATCACTAACCTGACATAGCGACCACTGCATTCGGAGACCCTGGAAATTAACCAAAAAAGATGATTTGCTCAATAAGGAGTTAATTAAGTGCAAATAACCTTTAGCGATTTTAGTCAAGGAAAGCAGCAGGGCGCTGCTGGCCCCAGTGTTGTGCCCCATCACAACGATCCTATGAGGGTTTCCGCCAAAAAAGCCCACATAATTTCGCACCCATTGCACCGCCAAAGCCATGTCCCACAGGCCAGCATTGCCCGGCAAATGTTTCGATCCGGAACTTAAAAATCCCAGCGATCCTAAGCGATACTGAATGGTCACCACCACTAAACGTTGGCCGACCAGATGCCGCACCTAAACAAACGAAAAAATGCCAAACACCCTGTATATCTTTGGTGTTGTTTGAGTTACTCACCCCATATTGGGAGGCTGATCCATATCGGAATCCTCCACCGTGAATCCACACAATAACAGGCAGACCTTTAAACAGCAAAAGTAGTACAAGAAGAGCAGCTTTTGCCAGCATTGTTTGAGGAGAGGTATATTTTTTGAGTGCGGAAAATTTCGAACTTGTGCCCTCCTCAGGCAATTTGCCAGAATTTTTCAAAAGGCGATGTGTTTTCGGGTTGTTCTTTGCCAGTATGAACATAAAAATTATATATTCAGGGAGTACTACAGATATAAAACTGCTTTTGTCTGTTTCGTAAAGAAAAAAGTGCGGTTTTCAGTGGGACTAGTTTCGACTCCCAACCATCTTCAGGGCATTTTTTTTTAATTCGCAATTTATTTCAAGAGTTTTTTCCATCCACGAAACATTTTTCAACATTTATTTTCTTGGAACCTAGTAACGCTCTGGCATAAGCCAGTATTTTATAGAGGAAACTCTGCTCTATCAGTACAGAAAGTTTCGATTTCAAGTCGTCTTCAGGCAATTTCCCATGAATTTTTAAGCTAGAATTTTACAAAATCGATGTGTTTTCGGGTTGTTCTTTGCAAGTGTAAACATTTAACTTATTTATCCAGAGGGTAGCGCAGATATGAACCTGTTTTTGCCTGTTTGGTAAAGAAAAAAGTGCGTTTTTCAGTGGGACCAGTTTCGACTCCCAACCATCTTCAGGGCATTTTTTCTAATTAGAAATTTATTTCAAGAGTTTTTTCCACCACAAGACATTTTTCTACATTTATTTTCCTGGAAACTTGTAAAGCTATGGGCAGAGGCCAGTATTTTATAGAGGAAACTCTGCTCCATCAGTAGAGAAAGTTTCGATTTCAAGTCGTCTTCAGGCAATTTCCCATGAATTTTTAAGCTAGAATTTTACAAAATCGATGCGTTTTCGGGTTGTTCTTTGCAAGTGTAAACATTTAACTTATTTATCCAGAGAGTAGCGCAGATATGACCCTGTTTTTGCCTGTTTCGTAAAGAAAAAAGTGCGTTTTTCCGTGGGACCAGTTTCGACTCCCAACCATCTTCAGGGCATTTTTTTTATTAGCAATTTAATGCGAGAGTTTTTCCATCCACGATACATTTTTCAACATTCATTTTCCTGGAAACTAGTAAAGCTATGCCATCGGCCAGTATTTTATAGAGGAAACTCTGCTCTATCAGTAGAGAAAGTTTCGATTTCAAGTCGTCTTCAGGCAATTGCCATGAATTTTTAAGCTAGAATTTTACAAAATCGATGCGTTTCCGGGTTGTTCTCTGCAAGTGTAAACATTTAACTTATTTATCCAGAGAGTAGCGCAGATATGACCCTGTTTTTGCCTGTTTCGTAAAGAAAAAAGTGCGTTTTTCAGTGGGACCAGTTTCGACTCCCAACCATCTTCAGGGCATTTTTTTTATTAGCAATTTAATGCGAGAGTTTTTCCATCCACGATACATTTTTCAACATTTATTTTCCTGGAAACTAGTAAAGCTATGCCATCGGCCAGTATTTTATAGAGGAAGCTCTGCTCTATCAGTAGAGAAAGTTTCGATTTCAAGTCGTCTTCAGGCAATTGCCATGAATTTTTAAGCTAGAATTTTACAAAATCGATGCGTTTCCGGGTTGTTCTCTGCAAGTGTAAACATTTAACTTATTTATCCAGAGAGTAGCGCAGATATGAACCTGTTTTTGCCTGTTTCGTAAAGAAAAAAGTGCGTTTTTCAGTGGGACCAGTTTCGACTCCCAACCATCTTCAGGGCATTCTTTTCATTAGCAATTTATTGCGAGAGTTTTTCCATCCACAAGACATTTTTCAAAATTTATTTTCCTGGAAACTAGTAAAGCTATGGCAGAGGCCAGTATTTTATAGAGGAAACTCTGCTCTATCAGTAGAGAAGTTTCGTTTTCAAGTCGTCTTCAGGCAATTTCCCATGAATTTTTAAGCTAGAATTTTATAAAATCGAGGCGTTTTCGGGTTGTTCTTTGCAAGTGTAAACATTTAACTTATTTATCCAGAGAGTAGCGCAGATATGAACCTGTTTTTGCCTGTTTCGTAAAGAAAAAAGTGCGTTTTTCAGTGGGACCAGTTTCGACTCCCAACCATCTTCAGGGCATTTTTTTTATTAGCAATTTATTTCGAGAGTTTTTCCATCCACGAGACATTTTTCAACATTTATTTTCCTGGAAACTAGTAAAGCTATGGCAGAGGCCAGTATTTTATAGAGGAAAGTCTGCTCTATCAGTAGAGAAAGTTTCGATTTCAAGTCGTCTTCAGGCAATTTCCTATGAATTTTTAAGCTAGAATTTTACAAAATTGATGCGTTTTCGGGTTGTTCCTTGCAAGTGTAAACATTTAACTTATTTACCCAGAGAGTGGCGCATATATGAACCTGTTTTTGCCTGTTTCGTAAAGAAAAAAGTGCGTTTTTCAGTGGGACCAGTTTCGACTCCCAACCATCCTCAGGGCATTTTTTTTATTAGCAAATTATTTCGAGAGTTTTTCCATCCACGAGACATTTTTCAACATTTATTTTCCTGGAAACTAGTAAAGCTATGGCAGAGGCCAGTATTTTATAGAGGAAACTCTGCTCTATCAGTAGAGAAAGTTTCGATTTCAAGTCGTCTTCAGGCCATTTCCTATGAATTTTTAAGCTAGAATTTTACAAAATTGATGCGTTTTCGGGTTGTTCCTTGCAAGTGTAAACATTTAACTTATTTACCCAGAGAGTGGCGCATATATGAACCTGTTTTTGCCTGTTTCGTAAAGAAAAAAGTGCGTTTTTCAGTGGGATCAGTTTCGACTCCCAACCATCCTCAGGGCATTTTTTTTATTAGCAAATTATTTCGAGAGTTTTTCCATCCACGAGACATTTTTCAACATTTATTTTCCTGGAAACTAGTAAAGCCATGCCATAGGCCAGTATTTTATAGAGGAAACTCTGCTCTATCAGTAGAGAAAGTTTCGATTTCAAGTCGTCTTCAGGCAATTTCCCATGAATTTTTAAGCAAGAATTTTACAAAATCGATGTGTTTTCGGGTTGTTCTTTGCAAGTGTAAACATTTAACTTATTTATCCAGAGAGTAGCGCAGATATGAACCTGTTTTTGCCTGTTTCGTAACGGAGAAAGTGCGTTTTTCAGTGGGACCAGTTTCGACTCCCAACCATCTTCAGGGCATTTTTTCTATTAGCAATTCATTTCAACAGTTTTTTCCACCACGAGACATTTTTCTACATTTATTTTCCTGGAAACTTGTAAAGCTATGGGCAGAGGCCAGTATTTTATAGAGGAAACTCTGCTCCATCAGTAGAGAAAGTTTCGATTTCAAGTCGTCTTCAGGCAATTTCCCATGAATTTTTAAGCTAGAATTTTACAAAATCGATGCGTTTCCGGGTTGTTCTCTGCAAGTGTAAACATTTAACTTATTTATCCAGAGAGTAGCGCAGATTTGAACCTGTTTTTGCCTGTTTCGTAAAGAAAAAAGTGCGTTTTTCAGTGGGACCAGTTTCGACTCCCAACCATCTTCAGGGCATTTTTTCTATTAGCAATTCATTTCAACAGTTTTTTCCACCACGAGACATTTTTCTACATTTATTTTCCTGGAAACTTGTAAAGCTATGGGCAGAGGCCAGTATTTTACAGAGGAAACTCTGCTCCATCAGTAGAGAAAGTTTCGATTTCAAGTCGTCTTCAGGCAATTTCCCATGAATTTTTAAGCTAGAATTTTACAAAATCGATGCGTTTCCGGGTTGTTCTCTGCAAGTGTAAACATTTAACTTATTTATCCAGAGAGTAGCGCAGATTTGAACCTGTTTTTGCCTGTTTCGTAAAGAAAAAAGTGCGTTTTTCAGTGGGACCAGTTTCGACTCCCAACCATCTTCAGGGCATTTTTTTTATTAGCAATTTATTTCAAGAGTTTTTTCCACCTAGAGACTTTTTCAACATTTATTTTCCTGGGAACTAGTAAAGCTATGCCATAGGTCAGTAGTTTTTAGAGGAAAATCTGCTCTATCAGTAGAGAAAGTTTCGATTTCAAGTCGTCTTCAGGCAATTTCCTATGAATTTTTAAGCTAGAATTTTACAAAATTGATGCGTTTTCGGGTTGTTCCTTGCAAGTGTAAACATTTAACTTATTTACCCAGAGAGTGGCGCATATATGAACCTGTTTTTGCCTGTTTCGTAAAGAAAAAAGTGCGTTTTTCAGTGGGACCAGTTTCGACTCCCAACCATCTTCAGGGCATTCTTTTCATTAGCAATTTATTGCGAGAGTTTTTCCATCCACAAGACATTTTTCAAAATTTATTTTCCTGGAAACTAGTAAAGCTATGGCTTAGGCCAGTATTTTATAGAGGAAACTCTGCTCTATCAGTAGAGAAAGTTTCGTTTTCAAGTCGTCTTCAGGCAATTTCCCATGAATTTTTAAGCTAGAATTTTACAAAATCGATGCGTTTCCGGGTTGTTCTCTGCAAGTGTAAACATTTAACTTATTTATCCAGAGAGTAGCGCAGATATGAACCTGTTTTTGCCTGTTTCGTAAAGAAAAAAGTGCGTTTTTCAGTGGGACCAGTTTCGACTCCCAACCATCTTCAGGGCATTTTTTTTATTAGCAATTTATTTCGAGAGTTTTTCCATCCACGAGACATTTTTCAACATTTATTTTCCTGGAAACTAGTAAAGCCATGCCATAGGCCAGTATTTTATAGAGGAAAGTCTGCTCTATCAGTAGAGAAAGTTTCGATTTCAAGTCGTCTTCAGGCAATTTCCTATGAATTTTTAAGCTAGAATTTTACAAAATTGATGCGTTTTCGGGTTGTTCCTTGCAAGTGTAAACATTTAACTTATTTACCCAGAGAGTGGCGCATATATGAACCTGTTTTTGCCTGTTTCGTAAAGAAAAAAGTGCGTTTTTCAGTGGGACCAGTTTCGACTCCCAACCATCCTCAGGGCATTTTTTTTATTAGCAAATTATTTCGAGAGTTTTTCCATCCACGAGACATTTTTCAACATTTATTTTCCTGGAAACTAGTAAAGCTATGGCAGAGGCCAGTATTTTATAGAGGAAACTCTGCTCTATCAGTAGAGAAAGTTTCGATTTCAAGTCGTCTTCAGGCCATTTCCTATGAATTTTTAAGCTAGAATTTTACAAAATTGATGCATTTTCGGGTTGTTCCTTGCAAGTGTAAACATTTAACTTATTTACCCAGAGAGTGGCGCATATATGAACCTGTTTTTGCCTGTTTCGTAAAGAAAAAAGTGCGTTTTTCAGTGGGATCAGTTTCGACTCCCAACCATCCTCAGGGCATTTTTTTTATTAGCAAATTATTTCGAGAGTTTTTCCATCCACGAGACATTTTTCAACATTTATTTTCCTGGAAACTAGTAAAGCCATGCCATAGGCCAGTATTTTATAGAGGAAACTCTGCTCTATCAGTAGAGAAAGTTTCGATTTCAAGTCGTCTTCAGGCAATTTCCCATGAATTTTTAAGCTAGAATTTTACAAAATCGATGCTTTTCCGGGTTGTTCTCTGCAAGTGTAAACATTTAACTTATTTATCCAGAGAGTAGCGCAGATATGAACCTGTTTTTGCCTGTTTCGTAAAGAAAAAAGTGCGATTTTTCAGTGGGACCAGTTTCGACTCCCAACCATCTTCAGGGCATTTTTTTTATTAGCAATTTATTGCGAAGAGTTTTTTCCACCACGAGACATTTTTCAACATTTATTTTCCTGGAAACTAGTAAAGCTATGCCATCGGCCAGTATTTTATAGAGGAAACTCTGCTCTATGAGTAGAGAAAGTTTCGATTTCAAGTCGTCTTCAGGCAATTTCCCATGAATTTTTAAGCTAGAATTTTACAAAATCGATGCGTTTCCGGGTTGTTCTCTGCAAGTGTAAACATTTAACTTATTTATCCAGAGAGTAGCGCAGATATGAACCTGTTTTTGCCTGTTTCGTAAAGAAAAAAGTGCGTTTTTCAGTGGGACCAGTTTCGACGCCCAACCATCTTCAGGGCATTTTTTTTAATTAGCAATTTATTTCGAGAGTTTTTTCCACCTTGAGACTTTTTCAACATTTATTTTCCTGGAAACTAGTAAAGCTATGCCATCGGCCAGTATTTTATAGAAGAAACTCTGCTCTATCAGTAACGAAAGTTTCGATTTCAAGTCGTCTTCAGGCAATTGCCCATGAATTTTTAAGCTAGAATTTTACAAAATCGATGCGTTTTCTGGTTGTTCCTTGCAAGTGTAAACATTTAACTTACTTATCCAGAGAGTAGCGCAGATATGAACCTGTTTTTGCCTGTTTCGTAAAGAAAAAAGTGCGTTTTTCAGTGGGACCAGTTTCGACTCCCAACCGTCTTCAGGGCATTTTTTTTATATGAACTTCTTAAGTTTTGCCTGGTGTTTAATAAAAAGCGCGTTTTTTCGCTGAGCAAGTTTCGACTTCCAGTCATCTTCAGGGTGGTTTACTAATTTTTAATTAGTGACTTATTTCGCGAATTTGTTTAAACATGACTGAGTTCAACATGGGTTTTCTTCAAAACTGTTAGAGTTATCGAGCTGTTTTTGCTAATATTTTGTAGATAAAACTCTGGTGTATAAAACGAGTAAGTTTCGATTTTTCGTCATCCTCAGGCTATTGTATCGGAATGATCAAAAATCGATGTAAAATGTGAAACTTTTTTTACAGAAACCAAGATATGAGGTTCTGTTGTGCAGAAAATTGTTTTTTTCCGGTCAAACATGTTCGATTTCCAGTCATCCTCAGGCGGTTTCTAACGAATTTTTCAATCGCTATCTGTTTCGATTTGAGGTTTTATTTATTGAGAAACTATTTGGGCTAAAAAGTGGCTTTTACCAACATTCTTTCGAGGAAGCTTCGCTCTTTAAGCGAGTTTAGGAGATTTTCAGGCAATTTGCCACAATTTTTCAAATTTTGGAGTGTTTTCACATCGGGTAGTTCTTTTCAAATCTGAATATATCACTTTTGTATGTTTCGTAAATAAAAAAGTGCGTTTTTCAGTGAGGAGTTGTTGCGACTTAAAGTTGTTTAGGGTAGAAAAACGTTTTTTTCAGTGGAACAAGTGTCGTTCTGCAGCCATCCTCAGGTGGTTTTATGGCATTTTGCTACAGTTAGTTCAACATTTATTTCTTTATTTATTGAGAAACTAGTAGAGCACAGGATGGATTTTTCCATAATTTTCTAGAGAAAGGTTTTCTCTATAAGAAGAAAACGTTTCGATTTTGGGTAATTTTGCGGTAGTTTGCCGGAATTTTTCAAAATCAATGTGCTTTTGGGTGGTTTTTTAGAGGCCGCTTAACTCATGAAAAAGTGTGTTTTTCAGTATGGCAAAATTTTGAGTGTATAAAAAAACACACTAGAAAAATTGAGTGTCGTAATGAACAATGAACTCTTGAACAATGTGGCAACGGTAAATGGACAAGAAGTATGGAAATATGAGAAGCCCACACGATGATGAAGTCGGTTAGTTTCAGATTTACTTGAAGACTCCGAAGAGAAAATCTTTAATCCAGCGTACTCTGGCACTAACCTTCAGTGCCTGTGGGCAAATCCGGCGTAAAAATATTCAACGCCAGACAATCCTCCGACCCCACAATGGTATTTTTTCCCGGAACCGGCTGGATGCAGGGCTTAGGGTACAGCGACGCCCTCACATGCCCGTCCAGGAGTTTCTCTTTAGGGCGCTACCAAAAATCCCTTGAATTAGTTTCCCAATTACCATTTAACCCGACTGGTGACTTACCAAAAACCGATCGGCTCCAACTGGGGGATGGGCATACTTGATGCCTTTGAACACATAATGAGGGAATTCTCTCACTCCTTGTACTCTGGCCGATTTTCCGTTAAACCGCACGTAAACGACCGGGTCGTCGAAGGGTGGATAATTGGCTGGCTCGCCTCCGACTATCCGCCGCACTCGGCTGAGGGTTCTATTGGCCACAGCCGTTAAAACCAGACTGCAAAATACAAAAAACACTTTATTAGCAATCGGCATGTTCAATGGAAAAACTGTTAACTTCCACTGCCTTAATTCGGCTGCTGGTCCTGAAAACCTGCGATTATTGCCGGAAACTGTGGGAAGTTATCAGGCACACCCACATGCATGTGTCTGGGTAATCCAATAAAAATTTGCAAAATATTATCAAATACTTTATTAAATAACAAGAAGAGAACGCAAGAAAATGCGTTCAACGTACAAAAACACCTCCTTAACATCAATAACCATCAATGAACAAAGAAAAATGAAGAAGAAACTATAAATACGGTTGCCAGCCGAAATAGAGCCTACAAAGGTTGGCCGGATCCATTGCCTGTTGAATTAGGGCTCCAACCTGCTGCTCGATACTGGTTGGTTTTCCCTGTTCTGTCCCTTGCAGCTTCCCTTGAAGCCGAAGTAGAGTTCGTTCAGCTGATACGTTTTTGTTCTCTGGCAACAGAAAAATAGGCATTTGTTCCAAAAATTTAGGGATTTTTTTTGCAAATTTGACTGCAATTTGTTACTAAGAGCATGACTTTGCTTAAAATCTTGGTCGCCTCGGATCGATATTCCCTATCCTTAAATAAAACTGCAAAACAGCTTGTGAGAAGCTCTATCGAAAGGATTCTAATGATTAATCGTTTCTGAGATACAGATGAAAATCTAACAATAATTTTTCAGATTCAGAAGATTCAGTTTATTTCTTCTGGGGTTAGGAAATTTGCTACAAGCATAAGAAGAAAAAATAGCTTTTTAAACGCTCTATCGAAGTAGTTCCCATGACTAATCGGATATTTAGGACCGTTTCCGAGATATCAGATGTTTCAATTGGGTTTGCTTCTCTCTCTTTAGAGGTTAGGGATTCCTGACAAAACTCAACGAGAAAGGAAGGTTTGTAAGATTCTCTATTGGAAACGTTCTAATCATTATTCAATTAATGTCGACCGTTTCCGAGATACAGATGAAAATGTACAAGAATGTATCAAATTTTGGCTTTACCACTTTTAAGGTTAGAAAATTAGCTACAGCCCTAAAAAGGAAAAGATAGTGATCCTGATGGCAGGAATCAGGCTACAGACTACGCGCGTCTCTGTGTCCCAGGTGGGCATGGGCGAGTTTGCTCTAGTTCGTGCAGTCCGGCACCCGCAATTCATATCCCCCGTTTCCAAGAATGAGATTTTTTGATTATTTTTGCTTCCATCTGTGTGGAGGTTACAGTTTTCCGATAAAATTAAGTTGGAAAAAGACACTTCTTGACATGCTCTTTCGAAATTATTCTAATGATTATTCAGAAAACGACTGAAACGTTTTCGAGATACACATGAAAATGTACCAGATTTGGTCAATTTTCGGGTTTATCTCTTTTGCGGTTAGAAAGTTTTCACAACCATATAAATGAAAAGTGAGCTTTCGAAATGGTTTCCGAGATAAAAGCAGTTTTGTTATTTTTGCTTCTACTCTTTAGAGGTTAGAAACTTCTGATAAAACTGAACTACAGATTCTGAGATACAGTTTGTTTTAAGTTTGGAGGACATTTTCACTTCTATCTCTTTGGAGGTTAGGAACTACTACCAAATTCCAACTGATCAAGGACAGTTCTCACGGCAGGTTTCCAAAAGTTTCAGGGACTATTTCAAGACGATTTAAACCCTCAAAAAACTGAAAAAGAACGCACTTCCACTATCGTTGAAATCAGCTCCATTAAACGCCAGTTCGCCTTTAGATGTCCACGCAAACTTTCAGCTCAACAGCATGAAAGTTGCGCTCAGAATATTATGCAAACTCCCTGGCATACAGTGACACAAAAAAAATCTGTACCTTCTTCAGGCTCATCCGCTATGGACTTGTAGGTTTCATTGGACGCCTCAGTTTGGCGCTTGGTGGCCTCGGCCGCCGATACAGTCCAAAAATACAGCGGATCGTACAGCAAAACCTCCAAAATCGTGAGAATGATTTGCGCATTCGACCGCAACACTTCCATGGTTTTTTCGCACGATTTGCGAAAAAGTCCTTCGATGCCCGACACCCCCATCCCATCCACTATGTCTCTGGTCAGACGAAACGGTACTTGTTCCGGTGTCGGTAAGCACTTGCCCTGCTCAAAAGCTATGCCTGGGAAAAACGAGGAAAATTAACGCAAAACTTTAGGAGAAATCACCAACTTCTAACCGAAATCAATGTGAATTACTTCGGCAGTTTGTTTGTCGATTAAAATGTTGCTAACGTGTCGATCTCCAAGTCCCAGCACGTATCCACACATGCTGGTAGTGGCCACACTATGAATGTAGGCTCTTCGTCGCTCGTACCAGACCGACGGTTGTCTGAAGTGAGTTTCGAAGAATTTGTGAAACACTGGCTGGATCACCTTGCAAATTTCCAGATAAGTACTCAGCTTCACATCGTTGGACTTTCGGTGGCAATCCTACAATCAGTGGATGCTTCAATAAGCCAAAGCCTCTATGATGTCTACCTTAAAGTATCAAATTTACCTTAAACAGACTTAGACATCTACTGGGCGAATGGTCTTTAGGCCGGAACTCCCGGTGGGCCCCAATCAGGCCCAACTCACTGCTCCCAGACAGATAAGCGCCGATTGGCATACTGTTGGCAACCCATTCCAAAATGCCGCTCCTCATCGAGAGCGGCACCACCTTGTAAGTGCGAATATGCAAACTTTTGGTTTGTTTGTTCGAAGCCAGCAGATCGGTCATGATTCGAAACACTTGCTGCATCACAGCGTCCTGCCGTAAGTCGTCCTGGCCCTTCACCAGCTGCAGGTAAGTTTTACCAGACGTTCCAAGACACTCGATGCGTTTGGGTGCATTAATTCCGCCCACTGTCTTGTATTTTGGGACAAACTTGTATATACCTGCAATAATATGATTGTGAATTTCCAACCAACTACCCGTTTGTTGGTACGTTCACGATGAGGATGCATGAAAAATTTTGATCGGTCTACTTAAAAAGTACCACTGGCTTTTTTGTTTTACTGTATTTTTTTATATCATTCCAACTGACCTCCAGTTTCCCCTTCCCCGGGGGATCCTCGAACCCCTAGAGAATTCTCCCTTGCCCCCTTGGCGTAGGAGAATGCCTCCCAGATATGGGTGGCAGGAGGGAAATGAAATACCTCCCCCGGACCAACAGGAAAGAATTATGAGTTTCTGCACCATAAAAAATGGGGTGTAAAGCTAGATCGCGTCCGTGGTAGAATATACCTCACGTGCATCCTGAGAGGCGCCAGACAATCTTCAATCTGCTGGCACGAAAATCGCAGGGGCCAAAGAGAGGTACAATGACACCACCAATAAACAGACCTTATAAGGAGCAATTGACAAAAGAGCTTGGTCCAAGTACACGAGTTTGCCACTTTAATATAGAAGGCATAAGCAGAGCGCAAAATGTCAAGCTCTGCAGAGATTTGATCCTAGCCGCGATCCAAGAAACGCATACAGAAAGAGAAGCGCAGTTGAGTACAACAGGAAAAATCCAAGGTTTTGATCTACTGGGTGCAACCTGTGATAGAGCCTTCGGTGTGGCAGCATATGTGCGCAGAGACATAGAGAATGCCTCCCTAGTTTCCACTTCCATCGAGAACAGCATCCATGAGGTGAACCTTGAAATTGGCGGAATCGCAGTGGCTAACATTAACAAACCACCTGCTATTACCTGGCCTGACCATGATGTTAACCTCTACGAACATCCAAAGTGGGGGATTTCAACAGCCACCTTAAGATGGGGAAATACCGTGAAAATGACAGGAACGGCGCAATGCTTTTGGAATGGGCAGAGCAACATGGAGTTCACCTCCTATTCGACGCTAAGGACAGAGGTACTTTCCGATCTGCAGCATGGAAGAGGGAAGAGGAAGAGGACCAGCCCCTGCCAGCATCGAGGAGGGTCATGCCCGAATTCCCTCACAGCCAACACCGCCCCGTGATCAAGATCGTTTCCACGCCCCAGAAGGAACTTCCGGAGAGCTAACTGGCCTGCTTTCTCTAGCAACCTTGACAATGCTTAGGTTGGATTCCACCAACGAGCGTAAACTACGGGAGATTGACCAAAGGGAGTATATTCCTGGATGAGGAGAGTGAAAAAATGTATAAAGAGTTTTGCGAGGATGGAAAGCAGGAAATTGCAGATGAACTGCTTCATGGCATTGATGCAGCAGGCGCGAGAAATGGACTGAGACAGTTGAAAACCTAGATTTTCAGAAATCGAGTAGACACACCTGCTGGGTACCACTGGGATTGGTGTACCCGGTCGCGGAGTACTGCGCACCGCTGTGGATCAATACCTCACCCACAAATCGTGTGGATGCCCAGCTCCACCAAGCTGTACCATATCAGGCACAATGAAACCAACTTCGACTTATTGGCTGCCTGCGCTGACTCACATAGCTCCCCCACACATCCGTCGAGAGTACGCTCTTGTTAGAGAATACAGAAAAATCCCAAACTGGAACTGCCGTAATCAGGCTTCGCTCAAAAAAATATCTCCTCTCTAAAAACTACAAAATTCTAATTGAGAATAACTTTAATATAACCGAGCGCTGGAGGGACGACTGGACAAAGAATGCAGCACCTTCCAACTGGAGTATACCGTGTACGACAGGCAAGTCAGAGGGTTTCGACCAACCAAGACGAGCCTGGACAACCCTTAACAGAATAAGGACGAACTGTGGCAGATGCGCCGAGTCACTCTTCAAATGGGGTAAAATACCCTCCCCAAATTGCGATTGCGGCGCTGAAAACAGACTGTTAAACACCTGGTGGAGGAGTGTCCGATTAGATCCTACAGACTGTTTGTGATCTACTGTTCGTTCGATTTATATACACAGTTCTTAGTTCACGTTAAATAAATAAAATAAAAAGAGTTGACGCGTTGTATTGACACGACAAGCCGTATTGGTACTAGTGCGTCAACACCAGAAAATCCACTGTGTTACCCAGGCCTACTTGATAATGAAATCAAGATTAACCTTGAGCACCAGTCGCGGGTTGACTCGAGATTCCTTTATAAATATGGGCTTTAATCACCCCTGCTAGGGGGGGGGGGGTAATAAAATTAAGCTCTTACCTTCAATGGTATCGTATGTGTTGGTCCTGCTGGGAGGAATTGAGCAAGTTGGCACCAAAACGTCCTCAAATCGCCTAATGCCGTGGATTTTATACCGGCTAGGAATTTCAAACTGGTTCTTCCGAGCAGCGACGTGTTCAGGCACGTAATACGCCAATTCAATCAGGGCATTCGATAGTTTGAGCATTCTATCCACGATGTTGCGCAGGTGGGTTTTATGCAATTTTTTAATAATTGCCACCGCAGTGGCACTGCGGTCATTAACACTCAGTTTTTTTGACTTGGTAAATTCGCGATCTTTATTCGCGTTCACAAGCGCCAGCAGCAGAGGTAAAGTGTGATGCGGATGATCGGTAGAACATTGTTCGATGATTCGGTTGATCTGCTGGCCGAAGAAGTCGTTCTGATTGTTGCTGATGTGCGGAATCAGCTGCGGCAACATCGGAATATACTTGTAGCTGGACATTTTCGGTATCATCTTCTGCAGCGTGTCGATCACATTTTTATTCTCTTTATTTTCGATGAACAGTGCCATCACTCGGAAAATTTTGATGTTGTTCTTATCACTAGCCACTAGATTGTTGATGTAATGTCTGAAACAAGCAGCAATATTACGTATACACCGGGTGACTGAAAAATACTCTGAGAAACTTCAGTTTAGGCCTAGGCGACACAACGGATTTTCAGGTGTTGACGCAGGAACACCGATACGAGTTGTCGCGTCAGTACAATGTGTCAACACTTTTTATGATGCAGCAACTCATAATACGATAAAATTAACGTGTTGGAAGATAACAGAAGACCTATAGTGGTCTGTAGGGTCATGTAAATTAAATCATTTATGCAAAAGGACAAAATTAAATACTGAAAAGTCGGTTTTTCGCCAATTTGACGGTTAATTTGAGGCCATATCAAAAAGTGTTCAATACATAAGTTTTAGATTTTTTTATTATCTACAAGTCTGCCCTTGAACGTTTTCCGCTAGCAGGTCACGTTGCGCGGCAAATCGCAAAAAAACTGCATCCCCATTTCCAGTGTTTTCGCATTTTCCACCTGGTCTTCGCCTGTTATTAATTTTTTTTGCCATATGAAAATTCGTATCGGCACTAGCCTAAACCTTGGGTATGAATATGTACACTTACTTGAGCGCGATTTGTAAAACAAGCTGCTTGTCTCGAAAGGCGGCTTTAATTTCGTTCTCATCGATACTAATCTGTTTTTCGTTTATTACAACCGCTTTTCTCTCATCGTCCGTTTTCTGCTTTTGTCGCTGTAACGCATTGGCCATTTCCTTACAGGACTTGATATTTGAGAGCTTCTTTTGAAATAGATCGGACTTTATGTGGGCCATTATCTAAAAATTGTATAAAAAAATCAATAAAGTCCCCCGAAAGGTTCTGCTTGTGCTTGCATAATCACAAAGCTTCATCTCCAGTATTAAACAGGCCTCCAGCATGCCAACTGTTCACCTGGTCGACTACAGTTCATCTACCAGGCTCTATCAATAAAGCAAATTTGCTCCTTTCTGTATCCCATTATCTAGCCGGATTTTTTGACTCACTTGCTGGTATTCCCGATCGGCAAATGTGGCAAATATATCATAGTTGTCCTCCAAATTCTCCAAGTCCTCCTTAGTTCGATCTTCTAGGGGCATTTGCTCATATATTTGCAATGACGATTCGAAACGGTTCAGAATTGGGGCTCTATCTGAGTACGTTTCGGCCATGTAGATGCCTTGCAGCATCAGGCTTTTGGCTTTCAGTCTACAAGAAAACATGTTAGAGGATTCGAATGGTTTGTGTCCAGAGCTGGACACCTTGGTGTGATTTCGGCGGATAAGGAAATGCTCCTTAGGAGCTGATGGGCGATCATTTTATCGCCATTCAGCCATCGGAGTTGCACAATCCTCAATTGCAATTCGTTTTCAATCGAGCGATCCAAATCGGGTATTTTCTGTATGTCAATCAGGGCATTTTCTGCCACTTTAATGTGGCATTCCTCTTTAGCATAATCTGCGGGGAAAACACACATTTACTGAAATCGCCTGGCGGGAATGTTCAATTAAGAGCGCGTACCTACAAAGTTTAAGACCATCTCACAGTAAACTGTCCTCAAAAGAGGCTGCTGCCGGGACAGTTCCCTAAGAAGCGTGATTCGCTGCGCAGCAATCGGTTCGACGAACTGAAAGTCGTTTTTCCTAATAATCAGGTCCTGCAATCTCCACTTGGCCAGGATATTTTCGACATTTGTTCCTTCGAATAGCTGAAAACAGTCTTCGACTTCAATCAACGACTGCAATTGGGACAGAATCGGGTACAAGCTTTTGCTGCTTTCCAAACTCGTGTGTTTCAGCTTATCTACAATGCATTTGCTCATCTGCTGTTTGGCTGTGGAGAATGTGTACTCATCGTTGTCGCAAACGGCTTTCAGGCAGTTGAATTTGTATTTTTCATAGTCGCGATATGCTATCTAAAATGTCCAACTCATAAACTGTTTTCAGCTCGGTTTCAAAGCCTCACCTTCTGAAGTTTCATGTGGTCAATTTTGCTCATTTTCCACTGGCCGAGGCGCCACAAACACTCATAATCTGGCTCTCTGCACAAGCTCTCGCAAAGCAGCGGCATCTGATAGAGATGGTTCATTTTGAAGCTCGTTAGTAAGTTGTCTATATTGAGATTTGGGTCGTGGATTGAGTGCATGATGTAATAGTCCGTGGCTCGCGCCCATTGGCCAGTGTTTTGGTAATATTCCACTTGATGTTCAGCCCGCAACAGTAATGAGACCCCACATCCGGATAGAGCGTCCAAATCGCCAATGGACTTATAGGACTGCAATGGAAATGGGAAATGGATTTTAATAAAATGCGGGTTTTTCCATGGCCTTGGCTATGAGCTTAGCTTGTATTTTTTCAGCGGGTGCGAATTGCCTGATGTAAGCTATGTTAAAGGATTTCTGCCAAATTTCGTTTATTTTGCTCTAAAATTGGAAATTTTTCAACTGTATCGATAGTAAGGGGAATAAGTCAGTCCACCTCCACGTGGTATTCCCTGGGAGACCGTGCATAAGACTAACGAGCAGCATGGTCGGCTAAGCGGCTGACCAGTCCGACGGGATTGCGGTAGTGGAATGAGCCAGGAAGGCTGCCGGCCACATCCGCAGAAACGGTTGGGAGAGAGAGTTGGAGTTGTTGGGATAGAGGGGATGAGTAAGGTATCGCTCATCTCCGACGGACATTAAGGGGTTTGCATGTCGGGACAGTGAATTAAGGGAACGATTGGAAATGGTATAGAGGGACAAGATGGAAAGGTGTAGCATTAAGGGGTGTAAAGTAAATGGACCGCTTTTTGGGTCAAGAGTTTTGGATTTCGGGAAGTAGTGAGAGCAAGGACTTGTCCGACCTCGAGCACGCCTGCCGCCGGCCCCCCATAGACACAGGAATTGTCGGAGATGTAAAAGCCAGAAGGTAGAAAGATCGTGGATGGGAAAACTCAGGGCTAACTGGTGCTCCCCATCCTCCCCGCTAATTGGTTGGGTGGATGGTCGAAGGAACGGAGATGGGCTTCTGTGATAGTGGTATTTTGAGACAGTAGTGTCCTAACGGGTTGGAGATTAATGGACCTAATGGCGAAAGCTGGGCAGGTCGCCGCGAGGCAAAGCATTCATGTATCGATAGTAAAAGCAACGTGCACTCATTAAATGTGCACACGAGCTGGCTTCCGGAACCGCCACTGGAATTAGCCTAACTGCTATCCCCTTTAAAACCGAGTAGTTTTCCGCGCGACTTTTTTCTTCCGTACGTTTCGGGGAATGTTTAGACCCGGATGTCGCACGGGATCACTTCTGGATGTAGGCGCAATTTTGGCACATGTTTGCATCTGGATTTTGTTTGCCTCATATTGGCCAATTTCCGTCTCAAACCCTTATCGAAGCGCCAGTAAAGAGATTGAAACTAACTTGAAAAACCTTAGAATTAACGTCACCATGTTTGGACCTCATTTTCAGTCTCTTTGAGTGAAACTACTCAAACTGCGTCAGCTTCTATAGCACCTACTGAAGAGTAATTTGAGCGCTTTTCACTCTCCATTCCATTCCATTGGAAAACGACAGTTTTTTAATTAAATTGCTAACAGCAGTTTTTTAGGTTTTTAGGCCGTCGTAAGAGTGGCTTGCATCTTCAAAGGTGTGTCGCCCGAAGCAAACCACACTGTTTTAACACCCATTAGACTCCAATGTATTTGTTGTGCCGAGCCCTTCGGGCACGACACTGATGTGAATGTGAAAAACCTTCTATTATCTTCTGTTTGGTTTAGAGTTTGTTGTTCTCCTACCTGTGTCGTGCCCGAAGGGCTCGGCACAAAAAATACATTGAACTTCACTGGATCGAAGTTTATTTAAACATCCATTAGACTCCATTGTATTTGCTGTGCCGAGACCTTCGGGCACGGCACTGATCTGAATGTTAAAAACCTTCTGAACTGTTTGGTTTATAGATTGTTGTTCTCCTACCAGTGTCGTGCCCGAAGGGCTTGGCACGGCAAATACATTGAATTTCACTCGCTGTCGAAGTCTATGAAAACCTCCATTAGACACCAATGTATTTGTTGTGCCGAGCCCTGCGGGCACGACACTGACCTGAATGTTAAAAACCTTATGCCTAATGGAGGTGTTCATAGACTTCGACAGCCAGTGAAATTCAATGTATTTGTCGTGCCGAGCCCTTCGGGCACGACACTGGTAGGAGAACAACAATCTATAAACCAAACAGTTAATAAGGTTTTTAACATTCAGATCAGTGTCGTACCCGAAGGTCTCGGCACAGCAAATACAATGAAGTCTACTATAAACAAACTAAATAAACTTCGTGTTTAAATAAACTTCGACATCCAGTGAAGTTCAATGTATTTGTTGTGCCGGGCCCTTCGGGCACGACACTGATCTGAATGTTAAAAACCTTCTTAACTGTTTGGTTTATGGTTTGTTGTTCTACCAGTGTCGTGCCGGAAGGGCTCGGCACAACTCTGATCTGGAGGTGAAAAACCTTCTAAATTGTTCGGTTTATAGTTTCTTGTTCATTTACCAGTATCGTGCCCCAAGGGCTTGGCACAACAAATACATTAAACTCCACTGGATTTCGATTTCTTTGTAATCCTTAATTAGACTCCATTGTAGTTGTTGTGCCGAGCTCTTCGGGCACTACACTGATCTGAATGTGAAAAATCTTCTCAACTGTTTGGTTTATAGTTTGTTTTTCTCCTACCAGTGTCGTGTCCCTAGGGCTCGGCACAACAAATACATTAAACTTCACTTGATGTCGAAGTGTATTTAAACATCCATTAAACTCCATTGTATTTGTTGTACCGAGCCTTTCGGACACGACACTCATGTAAATGTTAAAAACCTTCTTAGCTGTTTGGTTTATAGTTTGTTGTTCATTTATCAGTATCGTGCCCCAAGGGCTTGACACCACAAATACTTTAAACTCCACTGAATGTCGAAGTGTATTTAAACATCCATTATACTACATTGTATTTGTTGTGCCGCGCCCCTCGGGCACGACACTGATCTGAACGTTAAAAACATTCTTAACTGCTTGGTTTATAGTTTGTTGTTCTCCTACCCGTGTCGTGCCTGAAGGGCTCGTCACAACAAATACATTAAACTCCACTTGATCTCGAAATTTATTTAAACATCCATTAGACTCCATTGTATTTGTTGTGCCGAGACCTTCGGGCATGACACTGATCTGAATGTTAAAAACCTTCGCAACTGTTTCGTTTAGTTTGTTGTTCTCCTACCAGTGTCGTGCCCGAAGGGCTCGGCACAACAAATACATTAAACTCCACTGGATGTCGAAGTGTATTTAAACATCCATTAGACTCCAATGTATTTGTTGTGCCGAGTCCTTCGTGTACGTCTCTGGTCTGAAAGTAAAAGCGTTCTTTTGCTCTTGAAACAGGCTATCGAAAAGATCCGAACAAGGGATTCGATATTTCCAACGTTTTCCAAGTTATAGAGTATTTAAAATGTTGGCTTCCAGATATTTAGAGGTTAACAATTTTAATCCGTTTATGAGGTGTACAGAATTCTATGGCTCCAAACTGTTGACTTTTTACTTCTGTCTCTTCAGAGGTTAAAATTTAATGATGGAACGAATATAGTGAAACAAAGCTATTAAGGCAGGCTTGATAAGCTTCTAACGCCTGATTGCACATTTTCAACCTTTTACGCGAAACAAACGGTTCCCATTTTGGCTTCTACCTCTTTAGAGGTTAGAACGTCCTGAAAAACTGCTCAAGCCAAAACTCGCAATTTCCATTAATGTTTTAAATTTTCATCAATAAACCCACGCACTAGTCCTCCAGGAAAAGTGATCAAACAGCACTTACATTTTGCATAATCTGTTGGAACGTAATCCTTTCCTCCTCTGACACACTCTCCAGAATTTGATCCAGAAAAGTGAGCTCGTTCATGTGGGCCATTTTCTCCCGACACCACAACTCGGCATAAAGCAGCGCTGAGAAATGGGCCGAACAAAATGCTGCCGCCTTGGCGATTTTCAGATAGTCCAACTTCAGTTCCTCAAACCTAAAAGCCCTCATTAATCAGGCTGCGTCCCATCACTAGAATCCATTTAATTACTTGCTGGAAAGGCTCGGCTGTTGCCGTATAAAATTGATCACATCCAGCAAACACTTAACGGCCTTCTTATTCACTACTATCACATCTTTTTTGGTGGGAGTGGAAACAGTGCAAATCCAGTGCTGATGGAAAAACTCATTTATCCGCTTTGAGAGCACGCCGGTCACAAAGTTGTTGTCCAAATAAAGGATCAAGTAGATGAGCAATGGCAGCAAATTTTCGCAGAACTTTGCCTGGAAAACCACAGTAAACCCCCCAAGTTAACTAAAAAAATAATCATATTTGCCTTAACACTGCAAAGATCGATGAGCTTCCTCAGATAACAGCCCTGGTCAAAGCTGCTCAATAAAGCCAAAACCAACGAAGTCACCCATTGGTTTTCTGACAATCCCGTCGCACACCAAGTGAGTTCATGGTTCACAAAGTCCCCGACTTTGTCTTCAGCCATCCTCACTTGAGACACACCAGATTTGGCGCGATTGAAAAATGGCATGATGAAACTGGCCTCAATCGGTTCATAGCCGAAGTCTTCTGAAGAACCGTCAATATACAATTATGCATTGGTTAAAAGCAAATGACCTGAAACTTACCCACGACTTGTTCGCTCTCTTTGAACCCCAGAACCTCATGCAAAGCCTCACTGGCCGCGCGCACCACTTTGATATCTGGATCTATAACGGATTGAGCCAACATCGAAACCACATGGCCAGTTAGCAGCTCAAACGGGGTGCACTTGATGTTCAGCACCCGTTTTTCGGGCTCCAAAACGATGGTTGTTAAATTGGCCGGTCCAAGTTCGCCCAGACACTTCAGGGCTTCGCTACTGATCTCGCTATGCTGGCAGCTGATTTTGATCAGCATCGTTGTGAGCCTGTGAAGAAGGCTCTGCTCGCAATCTTCAGAAAAGCCTCTCACTTTACTTAGTTCATCGTACAAGTGCCGCAACTGCTCCTTTTCTTTGCCCAGAAGTTTCTTCAGATGCACCAGACTGTCCTGTCTGATGGTCAAGTCGTTGTAGTCAAGGAAGGCCCGGATTTCGTCCTCCAGAGACACCGTTCGATCCACACACTGCTTTTGCTGCAGGTTTTTAAACTTTGCATTTAAGGGAAACGCATCCAGTTTGGACACGACATCCAGAAAATGCGCTTCGTTGGCAATAATAAGATACTCTAAAATTTCGACGCAAATTGGCGACAAATGATCGTTTTCCATTCCGATGTTCTTCAGAGAATTCGCCGTGAATACAAAGAACTTTTTAAAGTCGCTGGCGCACTCTTGGAGCACGCGGCCCAAGAAAGTCATCATGAATCTTAACACCGATTTGCAGAGCTTCAAGCAAGCGATTCGATTGTTGAGCAAATTAACCAGGAAATGCACAGAGTCTCTCAGGAAGAACATCAAGAAACTGCACTGTTTGCTCAGGTCTTCTAGAATCAAGTCAATGAAAACCGTGTACTGGTGGAAGTTTTTCAACTGCTGATCGATCGATGTGCCATTGTAAATTCGGCATTGCAGCTCCAACGTGATTTTTTGGATTTTGTGTAGTTTGTTCTCGCTTAGGAACTTTATTAAAGGCTTGCCATCACACAGGAACGTCTAAAATATGCAAAAAGTCATAATGTTTAACAATCAAGAATTATTTATTAGGGCTTTAGGGAATGATAAATTTCCATGCTCGATGTGCAGCTTTGTAAAGAGACCCTGCCATGCAAACCCCCTGAAAAAATCGGGGGTTTAGTGTATTTATGGGCCACTGGTGGAGAAATTACGATAAAGTTTCAGGTAAAAAAGTGTCTCTCCTTCCCCTGAGCCCGGATTTACTTGAAAAAATTATCCCTACAAATCCTGAAAATTTCATCCAGATTCTGAATGTGAGGGCCAAAATATGATTTTTTTCAATGGAACGGTTTCCTTAAGTTCATATAAAAAGAAGATGCGTGCAACACTGTGCGGCGTAAGATAAAAATGGTGAAAGAGCGGCAACATGGCGCATTATTACATATAAATCGAAGTTTAAATTGCAAAATTGTTCTTCATTTGGAAAATGTTGGTTTCAACTGTTAAATTTGCTAATGTTTATACAGGCGCAGGTTGAAAACATCATTTGAAGGTTTTTCTTCTCACTGAGAGCATGAGCATTGGTTTACGTGGTTCTGTTTAGAGGCAAAAAACAGTTTGAGATGCTCTATGGAAAAGGTTCCAACGATTATTCAGCGAGTTCCGACCGTTTGGGAGATAGAAAGGAAAATGCAAAAAAGCAAGTTTCGCGTTTAACTCTTTCGAGGTTAGAAAATTGTCTGGAACTTTAAAAGCGAAAAATCAGTTTTTTAAAATGGTCTATCGAAACTGCTTTTAAGGCTCGTCAGATATTTTCCCATCCGTTTCCAAAATTCGAACAGATTTCGTTATTTTTGCTTCTATCTCTTTAGAGGTTAGAAATTTCCGATCAAAGCATACCTCTAAAAGATGGCTTATGAGTTAATCTCTAGCAAAAATTGCAATAATTATTCAGCTAGTTCTGACCATTTGGGAGATGCAAAGGAAAATACAAAACATTTTCAAGTTTCGGGTTTGACTCTTTTGAGGTTAGAAAATTTTCCGGAACTTTAAAAGCAAAAATCAATTTTTCAAAATGGTCTATCGAAATTGCTTTTAAGGCTCGTCAGATATTTTCCCATCCGTTTCCAAGATACGAACTGTTTTCATTATTTTTGCTTCTATCTCTTTAGAGGTTATAAATTTCCGATCAAAGCAAACCTCTAAAAGATGGCTTATGAGTCAATGTCTAGGAAATATTGTAATAATTATTCAGTTTGTTCTGACCATTTGGGAGTTCCAAAGGAAAATGGAAACAATTTTCAAGTCTCGCGTTTAACTCTTTCGAGGATGCGGTAAAAGGTCTGACCAGGAATATACAACGGACACAGCAAGCTTTGGCCAAAAAAGTTCCGAACAGACCGCGGCGCGACAATCTACCTGAGGAAATTCTGAACCTTATTAAGGCGAAAAATCGAATCAGGAAGCGTTGGCAGCGATTCAGGCAACCTGCCGATCGCATAATGGCAGCAGAGCTTGCACGAGACATACAGCGCGAAATCTCCGCATACAGGAATTATACCTGGGCGGAGAAACTGCGAAATCTGACTCCCCGTGACAATTCCCTGTGGAAACTGTCGAGAAGTCTGCGAAAAGGCTATGAGCAAGTCCCCGCTCTTGAAAAAGAGGGGCGGAATTATATTACCACCAGTGACAAGTGCGAGCTGCTCGCCGACTTTTTGGCAGAAGTACACAAGGTCCAACCAGCCCTTCAGGATAACGAAATCGAAAGACAGACCGCTGATTTTGTAGAACGGAAGTATCCTATACCACCCTCGATTTTGCATTCCTATATAACAACCCCGTCGGAGATACAATCGTGTCTTCGGCGCCTCCCTAGCCGAAAAGCCCCCGGGCCAGACGGCATCCCTTATCTACTCCTCAAAAACTTACCGCGGAAAACTATTGTGCTAATAGTACAAATAGTCAACGCAGTCCTTAAATTGCAGCACTTCCCACAGGACTGGAAAAACGCTGTAATAATCCCCATTTTAAAGCCGGGCAAAAACCCGACCGAACCCGCCTCTTATAGGCCAATTTCCCTCTTGAACACCCTCGGCAAATTAACCGAGAAGGTCATCCATTCGAGATTACAGGCAGCAGCCGAGCTTCGAAGTTTAATCCCGGATGAGCAGTTTGGCTTCCGACCAAGACACAACACAACGCTTCAAAGTACGGTTATGCTGCTTCTCGACATGCAAAGGGCCTTTGACACAGTCTGGCACACAGGCCTGCTGTACAAGTTGTTTGCCGTGCATTCACTGCCACTCTACCTAGTTTCCCTTATAGCGTCTTACCTAAAAAACCGTTCCATCCAGGTGAAAGTGGAGAATTCCACTTCTGCCAAAAGACGCATCGCGGCAGGAGTACCACAAGGAACAGTGATTTCGCCGCTGCTGTATACATTGTACACAGCAGACATTCCAAAACTTCCCACTACAAAAATAGCACTATACGCTGATGATACGGCTATCTACGCATCGTCTTTTTATGCTCAGGCTGCGAAATCTCGCATTGCACATCACCTGAGTTTATTGACGCCGTATTTTGACAAATGGAAACTTAAAGTGAATCCCAGGAAGACGGAACTTATTATCTTTTCGCGCAAATTCACTAACAACAAAATCTTATCACCACTCGTGGTCCAAAATACTCCTATCAAACCAACAAAAGAGGTGAAATACCTGGGATTCAAACTAGACGCCCGACTCCATTTCAATAAGCATGTTGACTATGCTGTACAAAAGACTGCCATGGCCCGAAGAAAGTTGTACTCTCTTCTGGCGCCAAATTCTTTCCTATCACCTCGAAATAAACTTCTGCTCTACACCTCCACTATAAGGCGCATACTGACCTACGGCTCCCCTGTCTGGCACTCTGTCTGCGATTCCACGAGACGACGTGTTCAAAGGACCCAAAATAGGTTCCTAAGAGGCGTCCTATCGGCTGACAGATGCACCAGAATAACCGAAATGCACGAAGCTACAGGGATGGCCTATATAGCCGACTATATAGATACCATCGCTGAAAAATTTTATCATAGCGGAGTGCAAGGCTCAGTCCTCACGCGAAATATCACCCAAGTAAGAGCAAACGACCGCCCAACCCATGGTCCCCTGTATAAGCGACTTCCCATATTTTATGAGGATTTTGTCCCTGACAGTACGTGACGACAAACAAACATTGCCTGCCAGTTGCAGACAGTCGTTTCTAGCAGGCTGGAAACGCACAAATCCAACATGACGTGACTTGACGGGTTCGTCCTGCCTCGTTCTGGCTGGTGTTGGCTGGTTCTTGCACCGATCGGGGCGGGGGCGGATGGATTTGGTCATCTAGTTGAAACTGCCGGCGGTTAACGCCACGGCTGACAGTATCAAACTTAAAGGTCGAAGCAAAAGGGGTTTTTGGCTTCCCTTCAGGAAGACCTTTTTTCCTTAATGAATGCCCCTCGAATAAAACCAAAACCGCCACTTCAAGACTATCTCCTGACGTTGTCGTGCGTATGACTAGCTCGGGAATGTCCATGTTAGGGCACTGCCCAGGTAATGGACGACTTAGCGCGCCTATTTAAATCATGGGCAAAGAGCAACCGGCCGAACATCTGGCCAGACATGGGACATTTTACTGACTTATGTTTTTTGATTTAAACTTTGTTTGTGAATTTAGTAATGTGAATGTTTAATAAATTTTATCTATCTATCTCTTTCGAGGATAGAAAATTTTCTGGAACTTTAAAAATGAAAAATCAATTTTTCAAAATGGTCTATCGAAATTGCTTTTAAGGCTCGTCAGATATTTTCATCCGTTTCCAAAATACGAACAGATTTTGTTATTTTTGCTTCTTTCTCTTTAGAGGTTAGAAATTTCCGATTAAAGCAAACCGCTTAAAGATGGCTTAGGAGTTAATCTCTAGAAAATATTGTAACCATTATTCAGCTAGTTCTGACCATTTGAGAGAAACAAAGGAAAATGCAAAAATTTTTCAAGTTTCGCGTTAGCTTTTTCGAGGTTAGAAAACTTTCTGGAACTTTAAAAGCGAAAAATCAATTTTACAAAATGGTCTATCGACATTGTTTTTAAGGCTCGTCAGCTATTTTCATCCGATTCCAAGATACGACCTGTTTCCATTATTTTTGCTTCTATCTCTTTAGAGGTTAGACATTTCCTACCAAAGCAAACCGCTAAAAGATGGCTTATGATATAATCTCTAGAAAATATTGTAATCATTATTCAGCTAGTTCTGACCATTTGGGAGATGCAAAGGAAAATGCAAATATTTTTCAAGTTTCGCGTTTAAGTCTTTCGAGGTTAGAAAATTTTCTGGAACTTTAAAAGCGAAAAATCAATTTTTCGAATTGGTCTATTTAAATTGTTTTAAGGCTCGTCAAATATTTTCATCCGTTTCCAAGATACGAGCAGATTTCGTTATTTTTGCTTCTATCTCTTTCGAGGTTATAAATTTCCGATCAAAGCATACCTCTAAAAGATGGCTTATGAGTTAATCTCTAGAAAATATTGCAATAATTATTCAGCTAGTTCTGACCATTTGAGAGAAACAAAGGAAAATGCAAAAATTTTTCAAGTTTCGCGTTTAACTCTTTCGAGGTTAGAAAATTTTCTGGAACTTTAAAAGCGAAAAATCAAATTTTTAAAATGATCAATCGAAATTGCTTTTAAGGCTCGTCAAATATTTTCATCCGTTTCCAAGATACGAACAGATTTTGTTATTTTTGCTTCTATCTCTTTAAAGGTTAGAAATTTCCGATTAAAGCAAACCGCTTAAAGATGGCTTAGGAGTTCTCTCAGAGTAGGAATCTCTAGATAATATTGTAACCATTATTTAGCTAGTTCTGACCATTTGGGAGATACAACGGAAAATGCAAAAAAAATCAAGTTTCGCGTTTAACTCTTTCGAGGTTATAAAATTTTCTGGAACTTTAAAAGCGAAAAATCAATTTTTCAAAATGGTCTATCGACATTGTTTTTAAGGCTCGTCAACTATTTTCATCCGATTCCAAGATACAACCTGTTTCCTTTATTCTTGCTTCTAGCTCTTTAGAGGTTAGAAATTTCCGACCCAATCAAACCGCTAACAGATGGCTTGTGAGTTAATCTCTAGAAAATATTATAATAATTATTCAGCTAGTTCTGACCATTTGGAAGATACAAAGAAAAATGCAAAAAAATTTCAAGTTTCGCGTTTAACTCCTTAGAGGTTAGGAATTTCCGATCAAACTGCATCGTAAAAGATGGGCTTATGAGATGCTCTATCGAAAAGATCGCAATGATTATTCAGCGACTTCCGACCGTTTGGGAGATATAAAGGCAAATGCAAAAAAACAAGTTTCGACTTTAACTCTTTCGAGGTTAGAAACTTTTCAGGAACTTTAAAAGCGAAAAATCAATTTTTCAAAATGGTCTATCGAAATTGCTTTTAAGGCTCGTCAGATATTTTCCCATCCGTTTCCAAAATACGAACAGATTTTGTTATTTTAACTTCTATCTCTTTAGAGGTTATACAATTCCGATCAAAGCAAACCGCTAAAAGATGGCTTATAATATAATCTCTAGAAAATATTGTAATCATTATTCAGCTAGTTCTGACCATTTGGGAGATGCAAAGGAAAATGCAAACATTTTTCAAGTTTCGCGTTTAACTCTTTCGAGGTTAGAAAATTTTCTGGAACTTTAAAAGCGAAAAATCAATTTTTCAAAATGGTCTATCGAAATTGCTTTTAAGGCTCGTCAGATATTTTCCTATCCGTTTCCAAGAGACGAACTGTTCCCATTATTTTTGCTTCTATCTCTTTAGAGGTTAGAAATTTCCGATCAAAGGAAACCGCTGAAAGATGGCTTATGAGATAATCTCTAGAAAATATTGCAATAATTATTCAGGTAGTTCTGACCATTTGGGAGATACAAAGGAAAATGCAAACATTTTTCAAGTTTCGCGTTTAACTCTTTCGAGGTTAGAAAATTGTCTGGAGCTTTAAAAGCAAAAAATCAATTTTTCAAAATGATCTATCGAAATTGCTTTTAAGGCTCGTCAGATATTTTCCTCTCCGTTTCCAAGAGACGAACTGTTCCCATTATTTTTGCTTCTATCTCTTTAGAGGTTTGAAATTTCCGACCAAAGCAAAGCTCTAAAAGATGGCTTATGAGTTAATTTCTAGAAAATATTGCAATAATTAATCAGCTAGTTCGGACCATTTGGGAGATACAAAGGAAAATGTAAAAAAATTTCAAGTTTCGCTTTTAACTCTTTCGAGGTTAGGAAATTTTCTGGAGCTTTAAAAGCGAAAAATCAATTTTTCAAAATGGTCTATCGAAATTGCTTTTAAGGCTCGTCAGATATTTTTATCCGATTCCAAGATAGGACCTGTTTCCATTATTTTTGCTTCTATCTCTTTAGAGGTTAGACATTTCCGATCAAAGGAAACCGCTAAAAGATGGCCTATGAGATTAGCTCCAGAAAATATTGTAATAATTATTCAGCTTGTTCTGACTATTTGGGAAGTACAAAGGAAAATGCAAAAATTTTCAAGTTTCGCGTTTAACTCTTTCGAGGTTAGAAAATTTTCTGGAACTTCAAAAGGGGAAAATAAATTTTTCAAAATCGTCTATCGAAATTGCTTTTAAGGCTCGTCAGATATTTTCTTATCCGTTTCCAGTATTCGAACTGTTTTCATTATTTTTGCTTCTATCTCCTTAGAGGTTAGGAATTTCCGATCAAACTGCATCGTAAAAGTTGGGCTTATGAGATGCTCTATCGAAAAGGTCGCAATGATTATTCAGTTAGTTCCTACGCTTTGGGAGATATAAATGAAAAAGCTCAAGAACTTATCAAATTTTGGGCTTAACTCTTTTGAGGTTAAAATTTTTCTTACAATTGCAAGGAAGAAAAGAAAGTTTTCAAAATACTTTATCGAAATAATCCTTGCGACTCGTCAGTTATTGGCATGAGTTTCCAAAGAAATTTGCTGTTTTTACTTTCATCTTTTTACTTAGATCGTTTCCGATGTTTTGATTATTTTTGCCTCCATCACTTTAGAGGTTATGAATTTCTGAATAAAGTGCTTTGGTACGACGTCTTATTAGGTTCTCGGCCGAAAAAGACCTAACATTTATTCAAATAGTTCTGGAGCTTTTGCGAGATATAAATAAAAATGTATAAGAATTCATAAAATTTCGGGTTTTTTAGAAATGTATTTATTATTTTGCAATAATTCTAAGAAAAACTTAATAAAAACTTAAAAAAACATCGAACTAATTCAATTGCCCCCCATATGAGTATTCTCGACCGTTTTCAAGCAATTTCTACGCTTTAATTTTTTCTTGTTTTTGCCTCTATCAATTTAGAGGTTAAAATTGGTATGGTATATATGGTAACCTAAATCCGACTGATTGGATATTTCTGCCCGTTCGCAATTTCGGGTGTTTTAGCTCCAAAAACGTTGAAAATGTATTATTTTTGCTCCTATTTATTTGGAGGTTAGACACTGCGGATAGAACCTAATAAGTAAAAGAAGCTCTCAGAATAAGTTATCTGAAAAAACCTTCAAACATCTGTAAAGAGGCCAAGTTCTATTCCGATCTTCAAAGTTTCTCTACCAAAATACCTCACAGCAAATGAGGTTCTTTGATTCGATTTCCTTTGAACTTACCTCAATAAATTGCAAGCACAGCCGAAAATCCTCCAATGAAATCACCTTGCAAGTGAAAAACACAGTTTCACCAAGACTCTGTTGAATGGCCTGTTCATCGGCAATTCCCTCGATCAAACTGAGCACCACTTGATCGATGTTTTCAACCAGAATTTTCTGAAATTTCCCACCTAGCGCTTCAGCAATGTAGGACAGTTGGGCGTTTGATACCAGAAAATTTCCCGTAAGATTTCTGGGGTCGCTGGCAATAACGCGTCCGAATATTTTTGTACAACATCGCTGCAAGGAAAAATTCTAAATTATTAAAATTCAACTCAAAAATCCCCATTCAGACCTCTAAAGCGTCAGTTTCGGTCATTCCCAGCAGTTTCGCCGCAGCCAAAAGATCGTGCTGGTCCTTCTGAAGCAGCAACGGCAAGCAAACATCCAGGTGTTTGGCATAAAGCTCGGCTTTATCCGAATAGCCCAACATTCTGAACTGGAAATCGTCGATTTTGTAGCCAAGATCGAGCCAGTTGATCAGGATGCGGTCCACGTAGGTTTTTACAAAGTCATCTGAACCGAAGTGCTCCTGCAGGGTTTTCAGCACTTTGGCTATTAACTCTGCAAAATTTCGTTGGATTTTATGCAAAATTGCCGATATTTCTCTGGAAGTATTCAGGGAAGGTGGAAAAAATAGTTCGCGATAATAATTCACAGGAAAAACGGAGATATTGGCCAAAAACTCAATCAGAAATTTGACAACAGTGTATTTTATGGCAAAGGAAAATCAGGTTTTTTCCAGTACTGTATATATCTGTTGCTTTATGCATAAACAGACAGAGGAACCTGTGATCATTCATATTACCTCCATTGAAAAGCCTGCCCAGACCTTTAGAGTGCTCCAACCTGATAATCGCCAACACTGACTCCTCAATCCAGTTATTGCAGTTGACAATAATGGCCAAAAAGGTGTACAAAGCGGACGAAGCGCGGCAAGCGATTTCCTCTTGAAGTCTGTCTTGGCTTAAACTGTCCGTGACTTCAAACACTTTACTATTCTGAAAAACCACAACAACGTGAAGAAGTCTGCCGGACTGGGCCGAAAAAGCGCCATCAATGAGTTACAAACCTGCTCATAAATCAAGCTGAAAAGTTCCTCGGATAGATGAATGGTTGAAAGTCGCGTGGTTCCAGCGGAGATTTTCAAATAATTCACCAATAGAGCTACAGCTCTATAGCGGACTCTTTGGAAGTTGCTGGACAAAAAGTCTGGAACGTGCTTGATCGCTGGCTTGCCATCCCATTGAGAGTAGCAACCGTCTACGTCCATCTAAAATCCATTTAAGGTTGCTGGACATTGAATATATTCTTGCGGCCGTTGAATTTTCGGGGTTGCTCTAGATTGGGTTTTATATTCAATTGCTTTCAACTGCAGAAAAATTGCAAAGGATGCTCTCATCGAGCTGAGAGCATGACTTGGGAGTTTCGGATAAAACGAAAGTGGCGTATATCTGCGACCGTTTCCGAGATATAAGTTGTTTTCTTATTGTTGCTTCTATCTTTTTAGAGGTTAAAAATTTCCGATCAGTGCAAAAGACAGTTCTAAAGTTGTCCGATCGAAAAGGCCCTGATGATTATTCGACACGTTTGCTTGATATAAATAAAAATGAACCATAATTCAACCATATTCGGGTGATTCGCTTTAGAGGTTAGAAAGTTTGCCAGCATCGTAAATCAGAAAAGCGCGTTTGAAATGACTTGTTCTTATGACCGATTAGTTAATTTTGACGGTTTCCGAGAGATGAGCGGTTTTATTTTAATTGCTTCTGTCTTTTTAGAGGTTAAAATCCACTGATCACGGGAAAAGGCAGCTTTTAGAATGCTCGATCGAAAAGGCTCTAATGATCATTTGGATACCTTCAATCGTTTCCGAGGTATAAATGTATTAGAATTCAACGATTTTCGGGTCTATTGCTGTTGAGGTTAGAAAATCTGCTAAAATCATCATTCAGAAGACAATATTACAGGCGCTCTCTAAAAGTGGATCGCTCCTAAAACTGTTCAGATATTTTCGCTGGTTTCCGAGATATAAACCGTTTTCCAATTTTTACTTCTGTCTTTTTAGAGGTTAGAAATTTCTCATCGGAGACAAGGAGGTCAATCAGATGCTCTATCGGTAAAGGTCCTGATGATTATTAAGGTATTTTGACTCGTTTTCCTGGTATAAATACAAATATGTTAGAGTTCGACAATATCCGCGTCCATCGCTTTATAGGTTAGAAACTATGCAAAAATCCTAATTTCAAAGACGCAGTTAGAACCGCTCTTTAAAAATGGTTTGTTTCTAAAACCGTTTAAATATTTTCGATCATTTTCGACATATAAACCGTTTTCCAATTTTTGCTTCTGCCTTTTTAGAGGTTATAAATTTCTGATCAACGGAAAAGGCGCATAATCAGATGATCTATCGAAAAGGTCCTAATGATTACTGCGGTATTTTGACTGGTTTTCCTGATGTAAATACAAATGTATTAGAATCCGACAATATCCGCGTCCATCGCTTTATAGGTTAGAAATTGTGCTAAAATCCTAATTCCAAAGACGCAGTTAGAAGCGCTTTATAAAAATGGTTCGTTCCTAAAACCGTTTAGATATTTTTACTATTTTCCGAGATATAAACCGTTTTCCAATTTTAGCTTCTGTCTTTTTAGAGGTTAGAAATTTCTGATCGGAGAAACAGGAGTCTAATCAGATGCTCTATAGAAAATATTCTAATGATTATTGAGGTATGATGACTGGTTTTCCTGATGTAAATTCAAATGCATTAGAATTCGACAATATCCCCGCCCATAGCTTTATAGGTTAGAAATTGCGCAAAAATCCTAATTCGAAAGACGCAGTTAGAAGCGCTCTATAAAAATGGTTCGTTCCTAAAACCGTTTAGATATTTTTGATAGTTTCCGAGATATAAACCGTTTTCCAATTTTAGCTTCTGTCTTTTTAGAGGTTAGAAACTTCTGATCGGAGTAACAGGAGTCTAATCAGATGCTCTATAGAAAATATTCTAATGATTATGGAGCTATTTTGACTGGATTTCCTGATGTAAATACAAATGTATTAGAATTCGACAACCGTTTAGATATTTTTGATAGTTTCCCAGATATAAACCGTTTTCCAATTTTAGCTTCTGACTTTTTAGAGGTTAGAAACTTCTGATCGGAGGAAAAGGCGGCTAATAAGATGCTCTATCGAAAAGGGCCTAATGATTATTGAGGTATTTTGTACTGGTTTTCTTGATATAAATACAAATGTATTAGAATTCGACAATATCCGCGTCCATCGCTTTATAGGTTAGAAATTGCGCAAAAATCCTAATTCGAAAGACGCAGTTAGAAGCGCTCTATAAAAATGGTTCGTTCCTAAAACCGTTTAGATATTTTTGATAGTTTCCGAGATATAAACCGTTTTCCAATTTTAGCTTCTGTCTTTTTAGAGGTTAGAAACTTCTGATCGGAGAAACAGGAGTTTAATCGGATGCTCTATAGAAAATATTCTAGTGATTATGGAGCTATTTTGACTGGTTTTCCTGATGTAAATACAAATGTATTAGAATTCGACAATATCCGCGTCCATCGCTTTATAGGTTAGAAATTGCGCAAAAATCCTAACTCCAAAGACGCAGTTAGAACCGCTCTATAAAAATGGTTGGTTCCTAAAACCGTTTAGATATTTTTGATAGTTTCCGAGATATAAACCGTTTTCCAATTTTAGCTTCTGTCTTTTTAGAGGTTAGAAACTTCTGATCGGAGAAACAGGCGGCTAATCAGATGCTCTATAGAAAATATTCTAATGATTATTGAGGTATTTTGACTGGATTTCGTGATGTAAATACAAATGTATTAGAATTCGACAATATCTGCGTCTATCGCTTTATAGGTTAGAAATTATGCAAAAACCCTAATTCCAAAGACGCAGCCAGAAGCGCTCTATAAAAATGGTTCGTTCCTAAAACCGTTTAGATATTTTTGATAGTTTCCGAGAAATAAACCGTTTTCCAATTTTAGCTTCTGTCTTTTTAGAGGTTAGAAACTTCTGATCGGAGAAAAAGGCGGCTAATCAGATGCTCTATCGAAAAGGGCCTAATGATTATTGAGGTATTTGACTGGTTTTCTTGATATAAATACAAATGTATTAGAATTCGACAATATCCACGTCCATCGCTTTATAGGTTAGAAATTGCGCAAAAATCCTAATTCGAAAGACGCAGTTAGAAGCGCTCTATAAAAATGGTTCGTTCCTAAAACCGTTCAGATATTTTTGATAGTTTCCGAGAAATAAACCGTTTTCCAATTTTAGCTTCTGTCTTTTTAGAGGTTAGAAACTTCTGATCGGAGAAAAAGGCGGCTAATCAGATGCTCTATCGAAAAGGGCCTAATGATTATTGAGGTATTTTGACTGGTTTTCCTGATATAAATACAAATGTATTAGAATTCGACAATATCCGCGTCCATAGCTTTATAGGTTAGAAATTGCGCAAAAATCCTAATTCGAAAGACGCAGTTAGAAGCGCTCTATAAAAATGGTTCGTTCCTAAAACCGTTCAGCTATTTTTCATTGGTTCCGAGATATAAACCGTTTTCCAATTTTAGCTTCTGTCTTTATAGAGGTTAGAAACTTCTGATCGGAGAAAAAGGCGGCTAATCAGATGCTCTATCGAAAAGGGCCTAATGATTATTAAGGTATTTTGACTGGTTTTCTTGATATAAATACAAATGTATTAGAATTCGACAATATCCGCGCCCATCGCTTTATAGGTTAGAAATTGCGCAAAAATCCTAATCCGAAAGACGCAGTTAGAAGCGCTCTACAAAAATGGTTCGTTCCTAAAACCGTTCAGATATTTTTCATTGGTTCCGAGATATAAACCGTTTTCCAATTTTAGCTTCTGTCTTTTTAGAGGTTAGAAACTTCTGATCGGAGAAAAAGGCGGCTAATCAGATGCTCTATCGAAAAGGGCCTAATGATTATTGAGGTATTTTGACTGGTTTTCCTGATATAAATACAAATGTATTAGAATTCGACAATATCCGCGTCCATAGCTTTATAGGTTAGAAATTGCGCAAAAATCCTAATTCGAAAGACGCAGTTAGAAGCGCTCTATAAAAATGGTTCGTTCCTAAAGTTGTTCAGGTATTTTTGATGGTTTCCGAGACATAAACCGTTTTCCAATTTTAGCTTCTGTCTTTTTAGAGGTTAGAAACTTCTGATCGGAGAAACAGGAGTCTAATCGGATGCTCTATAGAAAATATTCTAATGATTAGTGAGGTATTTTGACTGATTTTCCTGATGTAAATACAAATGTATTAGAATTCGACAATATCCGCGTCTATCGCTTTATAGGTTAGAAATTATGCAAAAAACCCAATTCCAAAGACGCAGTCAGAAGCGCTCTATAAAAATGGTTCGTTCCTAAAACCGTTCAGATATTTTTCATTGGTTCCGAGATATAAACCGTTTTCCAATTTTAGCTTCTGTCTTTTTAGAGGTTAGAAACTTCTGATCGGAGAAACAGGAGTCTAATCAGATGCTCTATCGAAAAGGTCCTATTGATTATTGAGGTATTTTGACTGGTTTTCCTGATATAAATATAAATGTATTAGAATTCGACAATATCCGCATCCATCGCTTTATAGGTTAGAAATTGCGCAAAAATCCTAACTCCAAAGACGCAGTTAGAACCTCTCTATTAAAATGGTTCGTTCCTAAAACCGTTTAGATATTTTTGATGGTTTCCGAGATATAAACCGTTTTCCAATTTTAGGTTCTGTCTTTTTAGAGGTTAGAAATTTCTGATCAACGGAAAATGCGGGTAATCAGATGCTCTATCGAAAAGATACTAATGATTATTGAGGTACTTTGTAGGCATGGGCAACTCAGCGAATTTTCGGGAGTTGGGACGGTGCGGCGCAAATGGCTTGGTGCGCCAACCCAACGCACCGGTGCTGTTCTGTTGCGGTCACCTACTTGGTAAAAAACAGGTTACTCATAAAAAATGAGGTTGCCCCTTTTTTTTTAGGTGGATCAGGTAAAATTATTCCAGTCTCGGGTCTCGTAAAGCTAAGCTTTAGTTTACCGTTTAAATTTAAATGAATTAATGAGCTTAACTAAAATTAACTCATCAAGCAATGAGTTATAACTCACTAACTCATAGAGCAGCAACAACTCAATAGCGCAACTCAACACAGTGTTGTTACCCATGCCTAGTACTTTGACTCGTTTTCTTGATATAAATACAAATGTATTAGAATCCGACAATATCCGCGTCCATCGCTTTATCGGTTAGAAATTGTGCAAAAATCCTAATTCCAAAGACGCAGTTAGAAGCGCTCTATAGAAATGGTTCGTTCCTAAAACGTTCGTTTAGATATTTTTGATGGTTTCCAAGATATAAACAGTTTTCCAATTTTAGCTTCTGCCTTTTTAGAGGTTAGAAATTTCTGATCAAACCCACAGACAGGTCTGCAGTTTCGGCCTGGGCAACACAGTAGATTTTCAGGTGTAATAACAATACGGATTGTCGCGTCAACGCTTTTTATGATGCCGTAAACTCATAACACGATAAATGTGTTGGAGATAATAGAGGACCTTGTGCTACGTGATGTGTAGTGGTTCGTAAGCCCATGCGTCATGGGCTTTTAAGCGGTGCAGCGCGTTCAATCTCTTTTTATTTGGGTTTACTGAAGAGAGACTATGACACATTCCGGTAGCGTTGTTTTAATCGTTGTCTCACAAGCGAATTTTCAAAGAAAAGATCCGGATATTTGGATGATTTAAGAGGTGTCGGAAGTCGTTGAAAAAAAATCTATTTTGTAACGTGTAGGCATCATTGTCGGTGCTTCAATTTGTGCCAACACTGCATTCTCTTTAGGATTCGCGATTCGAAATTCGGACATTAACAGAACCGATACCGAACCGAAATAAATAAGAATTCATCCGTAGATAAGTCTTTTGACCAGGAACTAGTTTTATCCGAAGTCTACCATCTTGAATGAGATTTAACAAGTGTTATTCAAGGTGTTACACCGTAAGACGCAAGGTGTTACAACGCATAGACGCACTGAGCGGCATCAACACAAAAGTGCCACACAACACAGTGTTACCCAGGCCTACCACAGCTCCATCGAAAAGTTCCTAATGATTATTCAGATAATTTCGACCGTTTCTGAGATATTCATGAAAATGTACACGCATTAGCAACTTCTTTTTTGGATTTTTTTAGGAATTTTCGGGACTATTTAGGAAATGAATGCCACCATACCGTGCAAAGCTCTTCAATGGCATCCAGCAGCGCTATGAGAACATCAGGCCCATAATACGACTGGCGAAGATAAAACATATAAAGCACATTTACTGCGGTGCTTTTAAGGTCTCCGCTCGCATGTTGCAAGTGTTGGCACAGACCTGAAATCGACCATTAAAAGAAAACTTGGGCATTGCTCTATAACCAACCTGCGAGAATATTGAGAATCGTGACCGCACTTTCGTTGAACCGGTAAGTTGCTTGGCAAAGCCCATGCAGACACTCAAGAATTTTGCGAAGTATTTCCTCAGACAACACTCCTGGTGGTGCCAGTTTAACATTTTGCATGAAAACCACGCTCATTTCGCAATGGTTGTCGTTCTTAAAGTCGTAGTCTTGGTCGGCTAATATTTCCGCTATATGCGGCTGGTGTTCGGCGGTTTCCACCGAATTGGACACTAGGCAATACTTGGATAGTGCGCCGACCAGCAGTTTCTTCACCTTGTGGGCGGTATCGGCTTTTTTCGTTGAATCGTCCTGGAAAAACTGAAGAACCTGCAGGATTTCCTTGAGGAAATTGAAGGAAAACAGCTCCTTAACCCGTTGGGTTACACTGTTGTTGATCGAGAACACTTCATCCAGAATTACAGCGATTGCTTGAAGCTCTTTAAGGGCGCTGCCGCTGTGCAGCTGAAACCTTTCAAAGGACTGAGTGTTTTCATTGTTTAAAACACGCTCAATCAAGCTGAAGACTATGCTGCTTTGCAGCTGATCTTCTTGAAGCACTTGATAGTCAACCATGCAGCTGACGATGTTGTAGAGAAGTCCCACAGCGCACAAGAGTTTATCGGTGGATTCCGAATAAACACTATCCACGAAAGCGTTTAATTTCTTCAGAAGAATCTCCAGTGCAGCGCTGTCGGTATTAAAGCTCCTCTTAGTGGGCGCTTTCAGGGCTGGCTCCCGTATCACAATCTGCTCCAGGTTGAAGGTGCTTTTAGCAAAAAGCGCCGCCAGGGTCCCATAAACGCACGTCGAACCGACTTTTAGGCTCGCCTCCTCCCGCTCAAAGTCTGGACAATGTTTTAGAGCTAAACCGACCAGCACTTCCGCAAAGTTCCTCTTCAACAGACATCTAAAGTTCTTGATATTTGGAACATTCAGCAGACTGTTAACCAGCTCCTCTTTTCTGGATAATGACAACTGAGAAGGGTTGGTGAACTCCAGCACCAGCTGAAGAGTGGCCAAGTGATGTTCAGTAGTGATTAAAACTCCAGAAGTGTAGGTTTGTATCACAGATTCCACCTTAATGACTTGTCGGCAGATGAGCTTTCTGAGCAGATGCTGAGTCTCTTTGATGTGATGATTCAAACCAACCGCCCTGAAATAATCAAAATCAATATTAAAATTAAAGTCCTGTGGGGTTTCTTTGGGAATCAACAGTCTTTCTGTGGGACGTCCTCTATATATTCTAGAAAATTACCTTCAAATGCTTTAAAGGTTTCTTTTCAGGTTTATACGCTTAATTCTGTTAAAAAAATTAAGTAATTGAGGACTTTTTTTTGCTGCCCTGAGAGCATGACTTTGGCATACGTTTTGCGCCCATCTGTTTAGAGGTTAGGAATTTCGAATAAAACCGATGTAGCAAACGATAGTTCTTGTGCTCTAATGATTATTCTGGCGGTTTCAATCGATACCTAAATCTAGAAAAATCATCGGAAAAAACTCGTTCAGGAGAAATGATATCTTTGAAAACGCTTTATAGTATTTTTGCTGTATTTTTGCTACTGTTCTTTAGAGGTTAGGAATTTCGGATCACGGTAGCATGCAGATCTAAATATACTCAATCGAAAAGGTCCTAAGGGTTATTGAGATCGTTTGAACCTCTTCTGAGATTTTTCTCAGAAGAGACATTTCAGCTTTAACCCATTTGAGGTTAGACATTTGGCTACAACCCTAAGGAAGAAATTATGATTTTCAAAATGCTGATCAGATATTTTCAACCGTTTCAGAGATATTAGTTGTTTTTTTTTTTATTTTGGGCTTCTATAGTTTTAGAGGTTAGAAAGAAAGAAAGCAGGCGAGAGGCCAACCTTACGCAGCTAACTGCAATGCTGGCTCGACTTCCCATCACAGACAATGAAGGGAAAACCTGCCAGTTTTAGGGCAGCAGTTAAGGGGCCACCGAAACCTTCGACGCCCCGCAAGATCTTGGCACCCGAAACAGTGCAGGTTCCCCCCAAAAGGCCTGTGTTGGTTATGCCAGCACCGCACAGCCCACCACCAGCCACCCCAGGCCCATCCACCGCCCCTTCTGCTGCTCAGGAGAGCAGAAAAAGGCGCCGAGATGAAAATGATGATGAGAAAACCATCATCATAGAAATCACGGGGATGGAGACCGACATCCCGGTTCCTGAAAAGGTGGAAAAAATTCCACCCATTAACATACAGGGACAAACAAGCTGGACACAGCTAAACGGTGCCTTCACTGCAGAAGGCATCGAAGTGATCAGGGCCGCAACAAACAAAAACGGTGTTGCGGTCACCACTAAAACAGCGGCTGATATCAGGAAAGCCACCAGCCTCCTGCAAAAGCTCCAGCGGCCGTACTATACGTACACGCTGCCGGAGGAAAAAAAGATCCACGTGGTGATCAGGGGATTGCCACTGGACATCGAGACTGAGCAAGAGCTCAAGTAGCTGAACATCACGGACTCGGAAGCGTTCCAGATGGTCAGCCGGAGGTCCAAGGAGAGACTGTCCTCGGTTCTGGTGAAGACAGCCAACAAGGACATCTGGAATATATCCAGATCCAGGTGTCAGTGATACGGACACTCCCAGCGCCATTGCACCCAGCTGGTGAGATGCGTGAAATGTGGTGAAGGCCACAGAAGCGCAGATTGCCAGCTACCCCGATCAGGCGAAGGGGAAGTCCGAAATTGCAAGTGTCCCAGCCAGCTGGAGGGGATGCCCCATGTATCCCAAGAGGAAGATTCCGGTAGTCCTCGACGAGGACAGGAAAACAACCCCAAGGAAGACCACCCCACTCACTCCGTAGGAACAAGTAGCAGCAATGGACAGGGGGTCCTTAGAAGCCATTGTCCCGGCGGTAATGTCCCGACTACATGCCTAAACGGCCTGAGAGTTTCACAGTAGCGTCTTGGAATGTCAACGGGCTAAGCACTCGCTGTCCAGAACTGGACGAGTTTCTGAACAACAGAAAGCCTGAAGTGGTAGCGCTCCAGGAAACTAAGGTCGCAAGTAATATTAAGATTAATATACAGGATTATAAAGTTTACAGGCACGACGATAGCACCCAACGTGGAGGAGTGGCCCTCCTAATTAGGAAGGACATCGACCATCACAGCATAGGAGTAGAGGACACCGACACACACGCCATCAGCGTGCAAGTCAACACCTCCAAAGGGCTAGTAATTGTTACTTCCGTTTACAGAGCCCCTCAGGGAGCCCTAATCCTGCTGGACATCCAGACAATGTTAGGGAACAACCAAGCAATGGCTTCTGATAGGTGACCTCAACTGCAAAAACACGGAGTGGAACAGCACGCATGCCTGCAGTAAAGGTCGACTGTTAGCAGAAGCAGTAGATGCCCAAGGTGGAGTAATCCTGGGCCCAGAGATGCCGAGAAGGATCCCGACAGGATCGGGGCCTCCTGAAGTGTTGGATATTGCCATCATCAAGAACATGAGGCAACCGGTCAGCATCAAGACTATAGAAGAGGGAAACTCCGATCACAACCCAATTTTGCTGTGTTGTGGTCACGAAAACTGCGCACGACTAGAACCACAACAAACTGGGTAAAATTCAAAGAGCTTACACACTCACTAATCGAAATTCCCCAGGTAGAGGATGAAGAGGGTGTGGAGCAAGCAGCAAAAAGTCTGGAAGCATCCATCCAACAAGCACACGACAGAAGCTCGGTGACTACGGAATTGCCGGTAATTCATGAAGTACTCCCGGTTTCCATCCGCAGAAAAATCACCAACGATAGAAGGCTACGCAGGACATTCCGCAGGCCCCCTACAGAAGAAAACAGAATCGCCCTTAAGCGACAAGGGCAATTGCCTTACGGAACCATAAGAACCGGAAGTGGGAAAACCGTTTGAGAGAGCTGAGTCCTGAGGACCAAAGCATATGGAGTATGCAAAAGGCCCTAAGAAGAGAAAATACCATGATTCCAGCTCGCCACGGAACTCAAGGTCTGGTATTTACAGATGGCGGCAAAGCTGAAGCGTTTGCGAAAGCAATCGAGTGAGGCCAGGTTAAACCACCACACAAACGATGATTATACCACGAAGCAACTGTCAGAAGGGCAGTCAGGATGCTTCGGAGTGAAAAGCCAGGCAGCCACATCCCTCCAACTTCGCCAGCAGAAGTTGCAGCCATTATCAAAAGAACCAAAGCTAAGAAAGCCCCTGGGAGAGATGGAATCACCAACAAAATGCTGAAGAACCTGCCGAGAAAAGGACTGGTAGCTGTAACTAACTTGATTAATGCCATTTTCAGGACTGGCCATTTCCCAAGCATCTGGAATCACTCGGAAGTCATCATGCTCCCAAAGCGTAAGAAAAACAGGACTTTCTCCCAAAACTACAAGCCCATCAGCATAAAATAGCTGAAAGGGTTATACTGAAGAGAATCAAGGGGGAAACGAGCGAGCTTGACGTGCTTCCGCCAGAACAGTTTGGATTCCGAGGAAAGCATTTCACGGAACTCCAACTGCTCAGGATAGTAGAAAGATGCACCAAAGAAATGAACCCGTACCGAACGATTGGAATCCTCACACTGGACGTCGAAAGAGCGTTCGACAGAGTGTGGAGAGACGGTCTCATCTACCAGATGATGGAAACAGGTCTTAACAAGAAACTGTGCCAGCTAATCGCCAGTTACATTTGCAGAAGGAGCTTCAGCGTCAAAGTTGGAACTCACCGGTAAGAAACCAGAAGCAGTGAGGCAGGAGTACCGCAAGGAGCAGTACTGTCACCACTGCTATACAACATCTGCACAAGCCACATCCCAAGACCTGCCAATACGACCATGGCTCTCTTTGCAGATGATACGGCCCTTGTGTCATCCTCATGGCACAAGGCCTGCATCAGGCAACAGCTCCAGCTTGCAATTGACGAATTACAACAGTGGAAGATGAAGATAAATGCAGAGAAGAACCAGTCCATACTTATTGGCAGGAAGCAGGATAAGGTCGATGGCAACATTAACATAGAGGGAGAAAGTATCGAATGGGAAAGTGAGATTAAATATCTGGATGTTGTTTTAGATAAGCAGCTGACCTGGAAGAAACATATCAAAACAGCCATCGACAAAGGTTAAGGCATCAGCTGCCAAGTTGTACCCACTCCTCAATCGAAGAAGCCAGATGAGTATTAGGAACAAGCCACTCCTCATCAAGACCATAATCAGGCCGACACGGGCGTATGCCTCCACTGTGTGGGGATATGCAGCCGAGTGTCACCTGAATAGACTTCAGGCCACAGAAAACAAACTTCTGCGGATGGCCATAGAGAATTCAACGATTTTCGGTTCTATCGCTGTTGAGGTTAGAAATTCTGCTTAAATCATCGTTCAGAAGACAATATTATACTTAATTAATTAATATACAATAAGGAGACATTTTTATCAGGAAATGATCCTTATAACCGACGAGACATTTTCGACCGTTTTCGAGATATAAATTGTTTTCTTATTTTCGCTTCTATCTCTTTAGAGGTTAGAAATTTCGAATAAAACTCAAGGTACTAACGGCGGCTCTTGAGATGCTTTATCAGAAGTGTGCGATTTTTCATATAGTTTCAACCGTTTCCGAGATATTAAAGAAAATTTACTCTTTTTAGGTTAGAAATTCAGTTGCATCCCTAAGAAAGAAGCGACGGCTTTCGAAACTATCGAGCAAAATTGTTTTTACGACTTATTATGTATTTTCGGCCGTTTCCGCTAATTTATTTGTTTTCTGGTTTTCTCTTCAGTTCTTGTACATGACAAGAAATTCTGATCAAGCTAAAAGAGAGACCTTAAGATGCTCTATCGAAAAGGTCCTAATGAATTATCCGTTAGTTTGAGTCGTTTCCGAGATATAACAGGAAATGTGCATGAACTAATCCAATTTGGGCTCTATCTTTTTTGGGGTTAGAAATGTGGACTCCATCCTAACAGGTAAAAAATAGCTCTCAATGCACCCAATCGAAATGGTCCTTGCGACCCACATCATATGCTTGACCGTTTCCGAGCTAAGCGATGCTTTAAGCATTTCACTGCTCACTTTTTGGCTTCTATCTTTTTAGAGGTTAGAAAATTTCGAACACACCTAACAGCCACCCTAAGTAAATCCCTTTGTTGATACCAAAAAATCACTAAATAAATGTGGATTCCTCACCCCAAACAACGCCAGAGGGGATAAATGCGCGCTTTTCAAATCTTTAATCTACAAGAAAATCGCCCTGAAGAAGAAATTTACCTTAAAGTTGAATCACCAACCAATGTCCATAAATTGAAAATTTCGTTCTGGTCGCTCACATCCAGCCTTTCTTCGATATCCAGAAGAACAGCCTGCATTTCATAGATACACCGAATGGTGTTGTTGTCTCTAACTTTCAGCTGTTTGGTGTGCAAAACTTGCAGCAGCTTTAAAAACCGCAATCTATCGATCAGCTGGGGGTATTTTTGCAGAAGGGCCCCCACGAGTTTCACCCTGGAAAGCAACCGATTTGATGCTTTGAAGTCTTTTTAACACCAAAGTGGCTCACCAAACCCAACTGTTGGTGTCCTGAATTTTTCCAATAAAAGTCTCCAGGGAAACTTCTATTCGCTTCCTCTTTTCCGGCTGGAAATCCTCACATAAGTAGGCAGGAAGTTCCGTGTAATTAAACAACTGCAATTAAGGACAGTTTTCAATCACCGCTTACTTTCATGGGCGATCACATCCCAACCTGGTTGCAAGTTTCCACAAACAACAACGCAAAACTGTCCTTTATCACAGTGTTATCTTCAGTGCATGTGAAGAATTGCGTATTCTTCACTGGCTGTCGCAGGTATTGATGGATTTCCGCCAGCAGCAAGTGGTAGATTTTTATGATGCAGGACTTCCACGTAGTCCATTTATTAGCGAGGGCCTGACTGTCGTTTTCCAACGCTCCATTCGGATGATGCAGCACCAATTGAAGCAGGAAGAATTCGATGAGTTTTACCTGAAAAAGTGCTCAACTCGAAAAACAGATCTTCAGCCCTTTGATGTCTGCTTGCCTTGAGCGCGTCCGGTCTACAGGAATCATACAGATTGGCGAATTTCGGAAGAACTTCTTCCCCCAATTTGATGCAAGATAACCGATTATCTTCCGCAGTCTGAAAGTTGAAATATTCTTTTAAACAACTGTTCAGCTTGAAGAAGGCACTTACATGTTGGCAAAAATGCAGGATAATATCGATTGCATCTTCCTGTAAAATTCGCGGGTCGTTTAGCGTGACCGATTGGCCCAATTTGGCGAAAAACGCAAACTGATCCCGAAGAAAATTGGCCGGGAATGCGGCCAAAGGCCCAAGCTTCACCAGCAGCGCGAAACTGCTAAAGATAATCAGGTTTTTCGACTCAGAACTCGATTGGTTCAGTTCAGTTCGCAGGATCTCGAAAAGCACTGAAAGATCAGGACATTAAAACGCTCTCTAATTGAAGAAAAAGTGAAGATACTCACATACAAAATCTTCCGGCTCCAAAGCGCCCAAACAGTCTCTGCTGGGTAAAATGTAGTCTTTAATCATGCGAAGAAAGGTGTCTTTGCAGCATCGCATTGTTCTGTCGCGCAAGCATGCTTCAATGTAGCTGATGAAGCTGGAAATGTTTATTTCTGCTGTTTTCGCCCAAGAAAAACGGAAAATACAAGAATCAATAATTAAAGAAATAAAAAATCTCAAACCTTTGGGGAGCGCAGTTTTCGCAACCAACGTCAGCAGTTCTATGGAAAGTTCGATGTTTTTATCGGGGCTTTTCAAGGGTCCTTTCTTGGCAACTAGTCCCGATATCCTGTCGCACGCCTAATTAAAAAAGAATCCTCTATCAAAATAATGACGCTTTTGTGGCCATTGCTTGAAACTGGCGAGTTTTTCAAGCTTTTTATGCCTTTCACGCCTCAACCACCTCTGAAGATGCAAGCCACTAGTGCTTGCGAAACGTCAGCAAGAAATTCCGTTCCACGGCGCCATAAAAGTTCGCAAAACTCAGCAGTTTTAATTACGCTTTTATTAATCAACTCACTGTCTCAGGCAGCACTGGATGCTCTCTAATAGTGCTTTCCACGTGATGTGATCATCTTCGTCTATACAAGCGATGACTTCTTCATTCTTCAGCAAAGCAATGAGGGTATCCAGCGCCTTTCGCCGCTCGGTTATTTTGCCTCGAAGAGAAGCTTGCGCTTCTATGAGCTCTTTTCTAAAGGCCATTGTCTCTAGGGAAAGCGGACATGAAAACTGAATTAATTCGCTAATCGCTCAAGCGGGTTTCCCTGGACAAAATGGGGAAGTACAGAGATGTTGGAACGCAGCTGTTCGCCTGCAGAATGTTCGAGCACCCAGATAGTGGCTGGGATTTGAATCAAAGCAAAGTTTTCGTATTAGTTTGTCCGTGCAAGCGAATTTGAGCAAATGACTTGCTCGGAACCCCCCTTAAAACATATAAATTAAGGAAAATTTTGGAACGCAGTCAAGTGAAAACAGTGAATTTCCCCATTCTAGGCAACGTTCTATTGGGGGCAGACGTAACATTAAATATAAATTTAAATTAAAAAGGTGTTTTTTGACCAAGTTCTCAAAAAAAAGCCGAAACTTCCAGCTCAACTGCCTACTTTTAAGATAACAGAAAGTTAATTAAAGTTGGAGAAAAAAGTGGTGGTTACTCTCTAACAATCTACCTATAGAGGACGCTTTGAAGTCAGGCTCTTTTGGGACACTCTAAGGGATAATTAGGACGAAAACACAAAAAAACACTCAAAATATTGAAAACATAACCGCAAACTCTCATCCCTCAAATGTCATTGACTAAACTACTCAAGTCGGTTAGAAATTAGAGCTGGGCCCCACTTTAGCCCTCTATTGAGGATCACTTTCTTAGTAGTACCAAGGCTCGCTTTTAGAGGCCGCCCTAATAGTAGTGTCACTAATTTTCACTTTTGACACCCTTAGGTTAGGTATTTTGTTTTTGTTTATATTTAGATGGTTTTTTTCGTAATGTTGTTCGTTAATACGGTAAAGTTTCGTTATTTCAACGTAACAGTGAGTTCCATCGCGAGAAAACATTCAGCAGTATGCAACTATACGGCCTCAAACATCAAAACTCTGACGGATTTGTATGGTAAGAGATTTTCGTCTTTTTCTGCTGTATTAGGCATTTATTTAAACAATTAAACTAACTGCTAGTATCTTTGGCTTCCCATCGGCAAATGCAAGTTCCAGGCAATAGGCTTTTGGATCATTTTTCGCGACAACATCGAGAAAATAAAATAATAAAATTGTTTTATTTTTTCTATGCTCTAAACTATTAAAATTTGAAGGCGAAGCCCTTTTTTCTATGGAGGAAACGACATGAAGAACCCATTTAAATGCGACAGCTTTCGTAGGTTCAGTAGGCGATTTTTTCGAAAAAAACTCGAACGATTCCAAGTGTTAAGTAGGCAAATCGAGGCTCTAAAGGGTAGTTTTTGAAATTTGTAAACGGGCCGCAAAGACCGGACCAGGACGCTTTACTCTTCATATTCGAGAAACTGAAAAATTTAGACCCGTTTTTGAACGGTTTTTCGATCTTTAGCCGACAATATTTTCTATATTATAGACGCAAACACTCAATGTGTGAATATAGAGACGCTTCTTAGGTCGAAAGCTGTGTTGAGCTCAATAAACGCACATGCAAAATATAGATTTTTGCCTTTTGAAGGCGATTTTTCGAGAAAAAAACACGAATTAGTCCAAGTGTTGCGTGGGCAAATTGATACCGTTGTTGAAAGTTTTTGGAATTTGCAAATCGAGAATATGGAAAATTTAGACTAATTTTTGAACGGTTTTTCGATCTTTAGCCGACAATATTTTCTTTAGTACAGGGGCAAACACTCAATGTGTGAATATAGAGATGCTTCTTAGGTCGAAAGCTGTGTTGAGCTCAATAAACGCTCATGCAAAAGTAGATTTTTGACCTTCTGTAGGCGATTTTTTCGAAAAAAACACGATTGTTTTAAGTGTTGCTTAGGCAAATTGATACCTTCAGAGAAAGTTTTTGATCTTAGGCGACAATATTTGCTTTGCTGTAGTCGCAAACACTCAATGTGTGAATATAGAGACGCTTCTTAGGTCGAAAGCTGTGTTGAGCTCAATAAACGCTCATGCAAAAGTAGATTTTTGACCTTCTGTAGGCGATTTTTTCGAAAAAAACACGACTGTTTCATGTGTTTCTTAGGCAAATTGATACCTTCAGAGAAAGTTTATGAAATTTGCAAATCGAGAAAATGGAAAATTTAGACTAATTTTTAAACGGTTTTTCGATCTTTAGCCGACAAAATTTTCTTTAGTACGGGTGCAAATACTCAATGTGTGAATGTAGACACGCTTCTTAGGTCTGAAGCTGTGGTGAGCTCAATAAACACACATGCAAAACATAGATATTTGGCCTTTTGAAAGCGATTTTTCGAAAAAAAAAAGAATTAGTCCAAGTGTTACGTGGGCAAATTGATGCCTTCAGATAAAGTTTTTGAAATTTGCAAATCGAGAAAATGGAAAATTGATACTAATTTTTGAACGGTTTTTCGATCTTTAGCCGACAATATTTTCTTTAGTACAGGGGCAAACACTCAATGTGTGAATAAAGAGGCGCTTCTTAGGTCGAAAGATCTGTAGAGCTCAATAAACTCGCATACGAAAAGTAGATTTTTGGCCTTCTGTTGCCGATATTTTCGAAAAAAATACGATGTTTCCAGTGTTGCTTAGGCAAATTGATATCTTCAGAGAAAGTTTTTGAAATTTGCAAATTGAGAAAATGGAAAATTTAGACTAATTTTTGAACGGTTTTTCGATCTTTAGCCGACAATATTTTCTTCAGTACAGGGGCAAACACTCAATGTGTGAATATAGAGACGCTTCTTAGGTCTGAAGCTGTGGTGAGCTCAATAAACACACATGCAAAAAGTAGATTTTTGGCCTTCCGTAGGCGATTTTTTCGAAGAAATCACGAATTAATCCAAGTGTTGCCTGGGCAAATTGATGCCTTCAGAGAAACTTTTTGGAATTTGCAAATCGAGAAAATGGAAGATTTAGACTCATTTTTGAACGATTTTGCGATTTGTAGCCGACTATATTTTCTTTGTTATAGACGCAAACACTCAATGTGTGAATATAGAGACGCTTCTTAGGTCGAAAGCTGTGTTGAGCACAATAAACGCACATGCAAAATGTAGATTTTTGGCCTTTTGAAGGCGATTTTTTCGAAAAAAAAACACGAATTAGTCCAAGTGTTGCGTGGGCAAATTGATGCATTCAGAGAAACTTTTTGGAATTTGCAAATCGAGAAAATGAAAAATGTGGACTCATTTTTGAACGGTTTTTCGATTTTTACCCGACTATATTTTCTTTGTTATAGACGCAAACACTCAATGTGTAAATATAGAGACGCTTCTTAGGTCGAAAGCTGTGTTGAGCTCAATAAACGCTCATGCAAAAGTAGATTTTTGACCTTCTGTAGGCGATTTTTTCGAAAAAAGCACGACTGTTTCAAATGTTGCTTAAGCAAATTGATACCTTCAGAGAAAGTTTTTGAAATTTGCAAATCGAGAAAATGGAAAATGTAGACTCATTTTTGAACGGTTTTTCGATCTTTAGCCGACAATATTTTCTGTATTATAGAAGCAAACACTCAATGTGTGACTATAGAGGCGCTTCTTAGGTCGAAAGCTGTGTTGAGCTCAATAAACGCTCATGCAAAAGTAGATTTTTGACCTTCTGTAGGCGATTTTTTCGAAAAAAGCACGACTGTTTCAAATGTTGCTTAAGCAAATTGATACCTTCAGAGAAAGTTTTTGAAATTTGCAAATCGAGAAAATGGAAAATGTAGACTCATTTTTGAACGGTTTTTCGATCTTTAGCCGACAATATTTTCTGTATTATAGAAGCAAACACTCAATGTGTGACTATAGAGGCGCTTCTTAGGTCGAAAGCTGTGTTGAGCTCAATAAACGCTCATGCAAAAGTAGATTTTTGACCTTCTGTAGGCGATTTTTTCAAAAAAATCTCGAATTGTTCCAAGTGTTTCGTGGGAAAATTGATGCCTTCAAAGAAACTTTTCGGAATTTGCAAATCGAGAAAATGGAAAATTTAGACTCATTTTTGAACGGTTTTTCGATCTTTAGCCGACAATATTTTCTGTATTATAGACGCAAACACTCAATGTGTGAATAAAGAGGCGCTTCTTAGGTCGAAAGATCTGTAGAGCTCAATAAACTCGCATCCAAAAAGTAGATTTTTGGCCTTCTGTAGCCGATATTTTCGAAAAAAATACGATGTTTCAAGTGTTGCTTAGGCAAATTGATATCTTCAGAGAAACTTTTTGGAATTTGCAAATCGAAAAATGGAAAATGTAGACTCATTTTTGAACGGTTTTTCGATCTTTAGCCGACAATATTTTCTTTAGTACAGGTGCAAACACTCAATGTGTGAATATAGAGACGCTTCTTAGGTCTAAAGCTGTGGTGAGCTCAATAAACACACATGCAAAAAGTAGATTTTTGGCCTTCCGTAGGCGATTTTTTCGAAGAAAACACGAATTAATCCAAGTGTTGCGTGGACAAATTGATGCCTTCAGAGAAACTTTTTGGAATTTGCAAATCGAGAAAATGAAAAATGTAGACTCATTTTTGAACGGTTTTTCGATTTTTAGCCGACTATATTTTCTTTGTTATAGACGCAAACACTCAATGTGTGAATACAGAGGCGCTTCTTAGGTCGAAAGCTGTGTTGAGCTCATTAAACGCACATGCAAAAAGTAGATTTTTGGCCTTGTGTCGATGATTTTTTCGAAAAAACTCGAATCAATCGGTGCGTAAGCAAAGTGATGCTCTGAAAGATAATTTGTAAAATTTGCAAATCGAAAAAATGGAAATTTTTTACAGATTTTTGCTCTGACTCTGTATGCCGCTTTCAGACCTACCGAGCCTAGTCCGAGCCGAGCCTAATCCGCGGCAAATTCCTTTGATATTTCGTGAAAACACCGACAGAAAATCGATCATTTCGTGTGTCTGACTCCTCGGTGTTTTGACGAAACATCATGGGAATTTTGCCGCGGCTCAGGCTCGGCTCGGGCTCGGCCCGTTAGCTCTGGACGCACCACTAGGTCGAAAACCGTGTTGAGCTCAATAAACTCACATGCAAAAAGTAAATTTTTGGTCTTTTTACTGTTCCAAGTCTTGCTTTAGGCCAACCGATGCTCTGAAAGATAGTTTTTGAATTTTTTTGCCGGTTTATCGATATTTAATCTACGATTTCTTCCAGATTATATACTGAAACACTACATGTAAATATACAGAGTGTTCCAACTCCTAGGGAGCCACTATTGCTATCTTGTGAACCGTAACAGTTCGGTTAAATTAGACAACATTGGTCAAATTTAATGACAAATCAATACCTCGAGACACTATTGCCAGATTTTGTTCGGTTGCGGGAATATTGGGAAAAAACGGAAATTTTACCCAAAAATTTGTTTGCAATTGAATCAAAAACTACGGATCGTAAAAAAGTTTGCTCACAACATTTTACTGGTTTTTAAGGCTCTGCGCACTGATATTAAATTTATCAAAAAAGCGCTTTTAGTTTACGAGATATCGCCACTCTCATTTTTTTTAAATACAGATCCAGTTTGTGTTCTCATTCTTTTGAGTGCATATTTTATCTTGATTTCAATGATGCACCACATGTTGACATTTTTCCGACGTTTTGTCCGAAAAATTCATCATCAAGGTTTATTATCGAAAAAATACAAGTTTTGTCCTGGATTTGAGAGGCATTTCAAAAATAATAATAATTTGTGTTTATGTTGATGTTTAAATAAGAAAACATGAAGGGATATACTTTTTTTTCGCCTGTTGTTGATGATTTTTTCGAAAAAACCCGAATGTCCAAAAATTTGGGCGGTTATTGAAGTTCCGTCTTCACCTATGAATGAACGCAGTGAAAACTTCCCAATTCTAGTCTGGTTCTTCATTTTCTTCAACTCACCTAATGAGGAAAGGCTGCGTTCGCACTTTTCCCACCAGGCCAGGACAAGTCGTTTGAATTCCGGGCGTTTTTCAAATTTTAAACCTGCTTCGATACGCGTTCCCATATGGGTTTCATCTACCTACATTTCAGGTTTCACCACCCAAGAAATTTCCCATTTAATGAGCAATCGGACTATTTGGCGAAACAAAGAAACCGAAGATCTCATTGACTCTTACCACCTATACAAACGGCTTGGTTTCACCAACAGCGACTTTCTGGCCTACCCCGGTTTGCTCATAGCCCATCCGGTAGCAAAATTCAACCATTACAACAGTCTACTGGACACCGGTTGCAGCCCAATTGATGCCGGACTTTTATGTAGGTAAATTGTTGATTCCGGCCTGGCCGTCGGGGTTCACATGACTCCCATTCCTGTTCTTGTGCAGAGCTTCGTACTATTTCCGAAGCAAAATCGACAATCTGAAGCAAGATGGATATCTGGAGCCTGATGTCAATGTGGCCGATCGGCTACTGGGGTTTCTACAGCCCCCCAGCAGCAGAGCTTCGATTCCTCTGGAACAGAGCCTGAAGAAAATCGATCAGATGAAGTGGACTGCGTTGCATCGAACTATTTTAATTGCATGGTTAAGTACGTCGATTAGCAAAAAAATCACTAAGATTCTTCCTAACTACTTCAGTTCTGTTCCGTTCTGATAAATAGAAGTGCGGCTGAAGACATCAGAAGACGAGATAATCAACCTGCTACGCGTCCATAAAATGATAAAGAACAAGAGTTTTAGGATCATCAATGAAAACATCACTTTGGCTGAGTCCATCGGGATCAGCAACCGGAAGATACTCAGATCTGGATACTTGCTGAACACCTATCCAGAGTATCCGAAGACAATGCTCAAGAACCACCCGATTCTGGCCGGAATGAACATTGTGACCTTCTACAGAACCAACCCGAAGCTGATGATGGTCAACCCGAGGAGGATTCTGGAAATTTTCAAGCTCCTGAAGGAATACAACATATCAGACGAAGCCATCCAGACGCGACCCTCAGTGTTTACGATGAGCCCGTTTACGCTGAAGCAGCGCCTGGATCACATTCAACAAACCCCCGAGCTGCGAGTGATCTTCAATGATTACAGAATGTTAAACATGGTCATCCATCACAAAACCATGTCGAATCGGCTGGGGTTTTTGAGGAAATTGAAACTCAGATGCGCCAGCTTGAATCACATCGGTGAGTTTCATTTTAGGAAAACTTTATGAAATGAGTGTGTTTGTTGCTTCTTCCAGTCCAACCAAATGACAACATGTTTGAAGAGTACATTCAACAGGGCAGGGACATGAATAGGCCTGTTGATGTTGTGGACTACTTCAGCATGTTGCTGAAGAAGCCCACGGAAGAAGTTGGTGAACGATTGCGCAAGCATCCCTTGTACTACTATGTGCCTTTCGTCGACATCGAGGCCAATTATGAGTATTTGATTCAATGGGCTACACCAATGAGAATATTGCCAGAAGTTTGCTGGTTCTTCTATATCCTGGGTAAGTTGCTGGGTCAGTTTGGGCTGGAGAACTTACCCCATGGACCTATTGGAAAAACACCCTGGGGTTTGGTTTTGTCTTTATTTTTCTCCTTTATTTAGGAGTTTGAACTTAGTTCTTTGGCTCGCTCGTCCACCATCCTGGATGTTATAAAATGCATTTCACACGAAAATATTCTCAATCTTTTTACGAAAAGCTTTTATCGCAAGCCAATCGCAGCTGAAACTTTGGGGATTTTTCAAAAATCCTTTTAGACTCCGATGGTATTTCGACTCACCAGTCGCGTAGAGTGAAGTGTGTTTGATAAACGAACTTAACGGCAAATCAGCTGCGTGGTCCAGGCTAAAGCTAAAAAATATTTGGATATGACCCAACTTGAAAGTTTTGCTCACGCTCAACTGATAGTTTGTCTTTTGCTGGAAAATCAGCCTGCCGTCCGTTTAGATTGAAATTTGCCCCATGTCTAGCCACTGAACTTGGCTAGAACTGGACAAAATTTCAGGTGTCTAGTGGCTCTAGTTTGGGCGTGATAATTTTTTGATATGGCTCAACTTGAAAGTTTGGGTCACGCTCACCTGAAAGTTTGTCTTTAGCTGTAAAATCAGCCTGCTGTCCGTTTCGATTGAAATTTTCCGCACTTGTAGACACTGACCTTGGCTAGAACTGGACAAAATTTCGGGTGTCTGGTGGCTCTAGTTTGGGCGTGATAATTTTTTGATATGGCCAACTTGAAAGTTTGGGTCACGCTCACCTGAAAGTTTGTCTTTAGCTGTAAAATCAGCCTACTGTCCGTTTCGATTGAAATTTTCCGCACTTCTAGACACTGACCTTGGCTAGAACTGGACAAAATTTGAAGTGTCTAGTGGCTCCAGTTTGGGCGTGATAATTTTTTGATATGGCTCAACTTGAAAGTTTGGGTCTCGCTCACCTGAAAGTTTGCCTTTAGCTGTAAAATCAGCCTACTGTCCGTTTCGATTGCAATTTTCCGCACTTCTAGACACTGACCTTGGCTAGAACTGGACAAAATTTGAAGTGTCTAGTGGCTCCAGTTTGGGCGTGATAATTTTTTGATATGGCTCAACTTGAAAGTTTGGGTCTCGCTCACCTGAAAGTTTGCCTTTAGCTGTAAAATCAGCCTACTGTCCGTTTCCATTGCAATTTTCCGCACTTCTAGACACTGACCTTGGCTAGAACTGGACAAAATTTGAAGTGTCTAGTGGCTCCAGTTTGGGCGTGATAATTTTTTGATATGGCTCAACTTGAAAGTTTGGGTCTCGCTCACCTGAAAGTTTGCCTTTAGCTGTAAAATCAGCCTACTCTCCGTTTCGATTGAAATTTTCCGCACTTCTAGACACTGACCTTGGCTAGAACTGGACAAAATTTGAAGTGTCTAGTGGCTCCAGTTTGGGCGTGATAATTTTTTGATATGGCTCAACTTGAAAGTTTGGGTCACGCTCACCTGAAAGTTTGTCTTTAGCTGTAAAATCAGCCTACTGTCCGTTTCGATTGAAATTTTCCGCACTTCTAGACACTGACCTTGGCTAGAACTGGACAAAATTTGAAGTGTCTAGTGGCTCCAGTTTGGGCGTGATAATTTTTTGATATGGCTCAACTTGAAAGTTTGGGTCTCGCTCACCTGAAAGTTTGCCTTTAGCTGTAAAATCAGCCTACTGTCCGTTTCGATTGCAATTTTCCGCACTTCTAGACACTGACCTTGGCTAGAACTGGACAAAATTTGAAGTGTCTAGTGGCTCCAGTTTGGGCGTGATAATTTTTTGATATGGCTCAACTTGAAAGTTTGGGTCTCGCTCACCTGAAAGTTTGCCTTTAGCTGTAAAATCAGCCTACTGTCCGTTTCGATTGCAATTTTCCGCACTTCTAGACACTGACCTTGGCTAGAACTGGACAAAATTTCGGGTGTCTGGTGGCTCTAGTTTGGGCGTGATAATTTTTTGATATGGCTCAACTTGAAAGTTTGGGTCACGCTCACCTGAAAGTTTGTCTTTAGCTGTAAAATCAGCCTGCTCTCCGTTTCGATTGAAATTTTCCGCACTTGTAGACACTGACCTTGGCTAGAACTGGACAAAATTTGAAGTGTCTAGTGGCTCCAGTTTGGGCGTGATAATTTTTTGATATGGCTCAACTTGAAAGTTTGGGTCTCGCTCACCTGAAAGTTTGCCTTTAGCTGTAAAATCAGCCTACTGTCCGTTTCGATTGCAATTTTCCGCACTTCTAGACACTGACCTTGGCTAGAACTGGACAAAATTTGAAGTGTCTAGTGGCTCCAGTTTGGGCGTGATAATTTTTTGATATGGCTCAACTTGAAAGTTTGGGCCACGCTCACCTGAAAGTTTGTCTTTAGCTGTAAAATCAGCCTACTGTCCGTTTTGACTGAAATTTTCCGCACTTCTAGACACTGACCTTGGCTAGAACTGGACAAAATTTGAAGTGTCTAGTGGCTCTAGTTTGGGCGTGATAATTTTTTGATATGACTCAACTTGAAAGTTTGGGTCACGCTCACCTGAAAGTTTGTCTTTAGCTGTAAAATCAGCCTACTGTCCGTTTCGATTGAAATTTTCCGCACTTCTAGACACTGACCTTGGCTAGAACTGGACAAAATTTGAAGTGTCTAGTGGCTCCAGTTTGGGCGTGATAATTTTTTGATATGGCTCAACTTGAAAGTTTGGGTCACGCTCACCTGAAAGTTTGTCTTTAGCTGTAAAATCAGCCTACTGTCCGTTTCGATTGCAATTTTCCGCACTTCTAGACAGTGACCTTGGCTAGAACTGGACAAAATTTGAAGTGTCTAGTGGCTCCAGTTTGGGCGTGATAATTTTTTGATGTGGCTCAACTTGAAAGTTTGGGTCACGCTCACCTGAAAGTTTGTCTTTAGCTGTAAAATCAGAATACTGTCCGTTTCGATTGCAATTTTCCGCACTTCTAGACACTGACCTTGGCTAGAACTGGACAAAATTTCAGGTGTCTAGTGGCTCCAGTTTGGGCGTGATAATTTTTTGATATGGCTCAACTTGAAAGTTTGGGTCACGCTCACCTGAAAGTTTGTCTTTAGCTGTAAAATCAGAATACTGTCCGTTTCGATTGCAATTTTTCGCACTTCTAGACACTGACCTTGGCTAGAACTGAACAAAATTTGAAGTGTCTAGTGGCTCCAGTTTGGGCGTGATAATTTTTTGATAAGGCTCAACTTGAAAGTTTGGGTCACGCTCACCTGAAAGTTGTCTTTAGCTGTAAAATCAGCCTACTGACCGTTTCGATTGCAATTTTCCGCACTTCTAGACACTGACCTAGGCTAGAACTGAACAAAATTTGAAGTGTCTAGTGGCTCCAGTTTGGGCGTGATAATTTTTTGATATGGCTCAACTTGAATGTTTGGGTCACGCTCACCTGAAAGTTTGTCTTTTGCTGGAAAATCAGCCTACTCTCCGTTTCGATTGAAATTTTCCGCACTTCTAGACACTGACCTTGGCTACAACTGGACAAAATTTGAAGTGTCTAGTGGCTCCAGTTTGGGCGTGATAATTTTTTGATATGGCTCAACTTGAAAGTTTGGGTCTCGCTCACCTGAAAGTTTGTCTTTAGCTGTAAAATCAGCCTACTGTCCGTTTCGATTGCAATTTTCCGCACTTCTAGACACTGACCTAGGCTAGAACTGGACAAAATTTGAAGTGTCTAGTGGCTCCAGTTTGGGCGTGATAATTTTTTGATATGGCTCAACTTGAAAGTTTGGGTCACGCTCACCTGAAAGTTTGTCTTTTGCTGGAAAATCAGCCTACTCTCCGTTTCGATTGAAATTTTCCGCACTTCTAGACACTGACCTTGGCTACAACTGGACAAAATTTGAAGTGTCTAGTGGCTCCAGTTTGGGCGTGATAATTTTTTGATATGGCTCAACTTGAAAGTTTGGGTCACGCTCACCTGAAAGTTTGTCTTTAGCTGAAAAATCAGCCTGCTGTCCGTTTCGATTGAAATTTTCCGCACTTCTAGACACTGACCTTGGCTAGAACTGGACAAAATTTGAAGTGTCTAGTGGCTCCAGTTTGAGCGTGATAATTTTTTGATATGGCTCAACTTGAAAGTTTGGGTCACGCTCACCTGAAAGTTTGTCTTTAGCTGTAAAATCAGCCTGCTGTCCGTTTCGATTGAAATTTTCCGCACTTCTAGACACTGACCTTGGCTAGAACTGGACAAAATTTGAAGTGTCTAGTGGCTCCAGTTTGGGCGTGATAATTTTTTGATATGGCTCAACTTGAAAGTTTGGGTCACGCTCACCTGAAAGTTTGTCTTTAGCTGTAAAATCAGCCTACTGTCCGTTTCGATTGCAATTTTCCGCACTTCTAGACACTGACCTTGGCTAGAACTGGACAAAATTTGAAGTGTCTAGTGGCTCCAGTTTGGGCGTGATAATTTTTTGATATGGCTCAACTTGAAAATTTGGGTCTCGCTCACCTGAAAGTTTGTCTTTAGCTGTAAAATCAGCCTGCCGTCCGTTTAGATTGAAATTTGCCCCATGTCTAGCCACTGAACTTGGCTAGAACTGGACAAAATTTCAGGTGTCTAGTGGCTCCAGTTTGGGCGTGATAATTTTTTGATATGGCTCAACTTGAAAGTTTGGGTCACGCTCACCTGAAAGTTTGTCTTTAGCTGTAAAATCAGCCTGCTGTCCGTTTCGATTGAAATTTTCCGCACTTGTAGACACTGACCTTGGCTAGAACTGGACAAAATTTGAAGTGTCTAGTGGCTCCAGTTTGGGCGTGATAATTTTTTGATATGGCTCAACTTGAAAGTTTGGGTCACGCTCACCTGAAAGTTTGTCTTTAGCTGTAAAATCAGCCTACTGTCCGTTTCGATTGCAATTTTCCGCACTTCTAGACACTGACCTTGGCTAGAACTGGACAAAATTGGAAGTGTCTAGTGGCTCCAGTTTGGGCGTGATAATTTTTTGATATGGCTCAACTTGAAAGTTTGGGTCACGCTCACCTGAAAGTTTGTCTTTAGCTGTAAAATCAGCCTACTGTCCGTTTCGATTGAAATTTTCCGCACTTCTAGACACTGACCTTGGCTAGAACTGGACAAAATTTGAAGTGTCTAGTGGCTCCAGTTTGGGCGTGATAATTTTTTGATATGGCTCAACTTGAAAGTTTGGGTCACGCTCACTTGAAAGTTTGTCTTTAGCTGTAAAATCAGCCTACTGTCCGTTTCGATTGAAATTTTCCGCACTTCTAGACACTGACCTTGGCTAGAACTGGACAAAATTTTAAGTGTCTAGTGGCTCCAGTTTGGGCGTGATAATTTTTTGATATGGCTCAACTTGAAAGTTTGGGTCGCGCTCACCTGAAAGTTTGTCTTTAGCTGTAAAATCAGCCTACTGTCCGTTTCGATTGCAATTTTCCGCACTTCTAGACACTGACCTTGGCTAGAACTGGACAAAATTTGAAGTGTCTAGTGGCTCCAGTTTGGGTGTGATAATTTTTTGATATGGCTCAACTTGAAAGTTTGGGTCACGCTCACCTGAAAGTTTGTCTTTAGCTGTAAAATCAGCCTACTGTCCGTTTCGATTGAAATTTTCCGCACTTCTAGACACTGACCTTGGCTAGATCTGGACAAAATTTGAAGTGTCTAGTGGCTCCAATTTGGGCATGATAATTTTTTGATGTGGCTCAACTTGAAAGTTTGGGTCACGCTCACCTGAAAGTTTGTCTTTAGCTGTAAAATCAGCCTACTGTCCGTTTCGATTGAAATTTTCCGCACTTGTAGACACTGACCTTGGCTAGAACTGGACAAAATTTGAAGTGTCTAGTGGCTCCAGTTTGAGCGTGATAATTTTTTGATATGGCTCAACTTGAGAGTTTGGGTCTCGCTCACCTGAAAGTTTGTCTTTAGCTGTAAAATCAGCCTGCTGTCCGTTTCGATTGAAATTTTCCGCACTTCTAGACATTGACCTTGGCTAGAACTGGACAAAATTTGAAGTGTCTAGTGGCTCTAGTTTGGGCGTGATAATTTTTTGATATGGCTCAACTTGAGAGTTTGGGTCACGCTCACCTGAAAGTTTGTCTTTAGCTGTAAAATCAGCCTACTGTCCGTTTTGATTGAAATTTTCCGCACTTCTAGACACTGACCTTGGCTAAAACTGGACAAAATTTCAAGTGTCTAGTTAGACAAAGACAATAGACACCTCAAATGATAGTTTGTCTTTTGCTGGAAAATCAGCCTGCCGTCCGTTTAGATTGAAATTTGCCCCATGTCTAGCCACTGAACTTGGCTAGAACTGGACAAAATTTCAGGTGTCTAGTGGCTCCAGTTTGGGCGTGATAATTTTTTGATATGGCTCAACTTGAAAGTTTGGGTCACGCTCACTTGAAAGTTTGTCTTTAGCTGTAAAATCAGCCTACTGTCCGTTTCGATTGAAATTTTCCGCACTTCTAGACACTGACCTTGGCTAGAACTGGACAAAATTTGAAGTGTCTAGTGGCTCCAGTTTGGGCGTGATAATTTTTTGATATGGCTCAACTTGAAAGTTTGGGTCACGCTCACCTGAAAGTTTGTCTTTAGCTGTAAAATCAGCCTACTGTCCGTTTTGATTGAAATTTTCCGCACTTCTAGACACTGACCTTGGCTAGAACTGGAAAAAATTTGAAGTGTCTAGTGGCTCCAGTTTGGGCGTGATAATTTTTTGATGTGGCTCAACTTGAAAGTTTGGGTCACGCTCACCTGAAAGTTTGTCTTTAGCTGTAAAATCAGCCTACTGTCCGTTTCGATTGAAATTTTCCGCACTTCTAGACACTGACCTTGGCTAGAACTGGACAAAATTTGAAGTGTCTAGTGGCTCCAGTTTGAGCGTGATAATTTTTTGATATGGCTCAACTTGAAAGTTTGGGTCACGCTCACCTGAAAGTTTGTCTTTAGCTGTAAAATCAGCCTGCTGTCCGTTTCGATTGAAATTTTCCGCACTTGTAGACACTGACCTTGGCTAGAACTGGACACAATTAGAAGTGTCTAGTGGCTCCAGTTTGAGAGTGATAATTTTTTGATATGGCTCAACTTGAAAGTTTGGGTCACGCTCACCTGAAAGTTTGTCTTTAGCTGTAAAATCAGCCTGCTGTCCGTTTCGATTGAAATTTTCCGCACTTCTAGACATTGACCTTGGCTAGAACTGGACAAAATTTGAAGTGTCTAGTGGCTCCAGTTTGGGTGTGATAATTTTTTGATATGGCTCAACTTGAAAGTTTGGGTCACGCTCACCTGAAAGTTTGTCTTTAGCTGTAAAATCAGCCTACTGTCCGTTTCGATTGAAATTTTCCGCACTTCTAGACACTGACCTTGGCTAGAACTGGACAAAATTTGAAGTGTCTAGTGGCTCCAGTTTGAGCGTGATAATTTTTTGATATGGCTCAACTTGAAAGTTTGGGTCACGCTCACCTGAAAGTTTGTCTTTAGCTGTAAAATCAGCCTGCTGTCCGTTTCGATTGAAATTTTCCGCACTTGTAGACACTGACCTTGGCTAGAACTGGACACAATTAGAAGTGTCTAGTGGCTCCAGTTTGAGAGTGATAATTTTTTGATATGGCTCAACTTGAAAGTTTGGGTCACGCTCACCTGAAAGTTTGTCTTTAGCTGTAAAATCAGCCTGCTGTCCGTTTCGATTGAAATTTTCCGCACTTCTAGACATTGACCTTGGCTAGAACTGGACAAAATTTGAAGTGTCTAGTGGCTCCAGTTTGGGTGTGATAATTTTTTGATATGGCTCAACTTGAAAGTTTGGGTCACGCTCACCTGAAAGTTGTCTTTAGCTGTAAAATCAGCCTACTGACCGTTTCGATTGCAATTTTCCGCACTTCTAGACACTGACCTAGGCTAGAACTGGACAAAATTTGAAGTGTCTAGTGGCTCCAGTTTGGGCGTGATAATTTTTTGATATGGCTCAACTTGAATGTTTGGGTCACGCTCACCTGAAAGTTTGTCTTTTGCTGGAAAATCAGCCTACTCTCCGTTTCGATTGAAATTTTCCGCACTTCTAGACACTGACCTTGGCTACAACTGGACAAAATTTGAAGTGTCTAGTGGCTCCAGTTTGGGCGTGATAATTTTTTGATATGGCTCAACTTGAAAGTTTGGGTCTCGCTCACCTGAAAGTTTGTCTTTAGCTGTAAAATCAGCCTACTGTCCGTTTCGATTGCAATTTTCCGCACTTCTAGACACTGACCTAGGCTAGAACTGGACAAAATTTGAAGTGTCTAGTGGCTCCAGTTTGGGCGTGATAATTTTTTGATATGGCTCAACTTGAAAGTTTGGGTCACGCTCACCTGAAAGTTTGTCTTTTGCTGGAAAATCAGCCTACTCTCCGTTTCGATTGAAATTTTCCGCACTTCTAGACACTGACCTTGGCTACAACTGGACAAAATTTGAAGTGTCTAGTGGCTCCAGTTTGGGCGTGATAATTTTTTGATATGGCTCAACTTGAAAGTTTGGGTCACGCTCACCTGAAAGTTTGTCTTTAGCTGAAAAATCAGCCTGCTGTCCGTTTCGATTGAAATTTTCCGCACTTCTAGACACTGACCTTGGCTAGAACTGGACAAAATTTGAAGTGTCTAGTGGCTCCAGTTTGAGCGTGATAATTTTTTGATATGGCTCAACTTGAAAGTTTGGGTCACGCTCACCTGAAAGTTTGTCTTTAGCTGTAAAATCAGCCTGCTGTCCGTTTCGATTGAAATTTTCCGCACTTCTAGACACTGACCTTGGCTAGAACTGGACAAAATTTGAAGTGTCTAGTGGCTCCAGTTTGGGCGTGATAATTTTTTGATATGGCTCAACTTGAAAGTTTGGGTCACGCTCACCTGAAAGTTTGTCTTTAGCTGTAAAATCAGCCTACTGTCCGTTTCGATTGCAATTTTCCGCACTTCTAGACACTGACCTTGGCTAGAACTGGACAAAATTTGAAGTGTCTAGTGGCTCCAGTTTGGGCGTGATAATTTTTTGATATGGCTCAACTTGAAAATTTGGGTCTCGCTCACCTGAAAGTTTGTCTTTAGCTGTAAAATCAGCCTGCCGTCCGTTTAGATTGAAATTTGCCCCATGTCTAGCCACTGAACTTGGCTAGAACTGGACAAAATTTCAGGTGTCTAGTGGCTCCAGTTTGGGCGTGATAATTTTTGATATGGCTCAACTTGAAAGTTTGGGTCACGCTCACCTGAAAGTTGTCTTTAGCTGTAAAATCAGCCTGCTGTCCGTTTCGATTGAAATTTTCCGCACTTGTAGACACTGACCTTGGCTAGAACTGGACAAAATTTGAAGTGTCTAGTGGCTCCAGTTTGGGCGTGATAATTTTTTGATATGGCTCAACTTGAAAGTTTGGGTCACGCTCACCTGAAAGTTTGTCTTTAGCTGTAAAATCAGCCTACTGTCCGTTTCGATTGCAATTTTCCGCACTTCTAGACACTGACCTTGGCTAGAACTGGACAAAATTGGAAGTGTCTAGTGGCTCCAGTTTGGGCGTGATAATTTTTTGATATGGCTCAACTTGAAAGTTTGGGTCACGCTCACCTGAAAGTTTGTCTTTAGCTGTAAAATCAGCCTACTGTCCGTTTCGATTGAAATTTTCCGCACTTCTAGACACTGACCTTGGCTAGAACTGGACAAAATTTGAAGTGTCTAGTGGCTCCAGTTTGGGCGTGATAATTTTTTGATATGGCTCAACTTGAAAGTTTGGGTCACGCTCACTTGAAAGTTTGTCTTTAGCTGTAAAATCAGCCTACTGTCCGTTTCGATTGAAATTTTCCGCACTTCTAGACACTGACCTTGGCTAGAACTGGACAAAATTTTAAGTGTCTAGTGGCTCCAGTTTGGGCGTGATAATTTTTTGATATGGCTCAACTTGAAAGTTTGGGTCGCGCTCACCTGAAAGTTTGTCTTTAGCTGTAAAATCAGCCTACTGTCCGTTTCGATTGCAATTTTCCGCACTTCTAGACACTGACCTTGGCTAGAACTGGACAAAATTTGAAGTGTCTAGTGGCTCCAGTTTGGGTTGTGATAATTTTTGATATGGCCCAACTTGAAAGTTTGGGTCACGCTCACCTGAAAGTTTGTCTTTAGCTGTAAAATCAGCCTACTGTCCGTTTCGATTGAAATTTTCCGCACTTCTAGACACTGACCTTGGCTAGATCTGGACAAAATTTGAAGTGTCTAGTGGCTCCAATTTGGGCATGATAATTTTTTGATGTGGCTCAACTTGAAAGTTTGGGTCACGCTCACCTGAAAGTTTGTCTTTAGCTGTAAAATCAGCCTACTGTCCGTTTCGATTGAAATTTTCCGCACTTGTAGACACTGACCTTGGCTAGAACTGGACAAAATTTGAAGTGTCTAGTGGCTCCAGTTTGAGCTTGATAATTTTTTGATATGGCTCAACTTGAGAGTTTGGGTCTCGCTCACCTGAAAGTTTGTCTTTAGCTGTAAAATCAGCCTGCTGTCCGTTTCGATTGAAATTTTCCGCACTTCTAGACATTGACCTTGGCTAGAACTGGACAAAATTTGAAGTGTCTAGTGGCTCTAGTTTGGGCGTGATAATTTTTTGATATGGCTCAACTTGAGAGTTTGGGTCACGCTCACCTGAAAGTTTGTCTTTAGCTGTAAAATCAGCCTACTGTCCGTTTTGATTGAAATTTTCCGCACTTCTAGACACTGACCTTGGCTAAAACTGGACAAAATTTCAAGTGTCTAGTTAGACAAAGACAATAGACACCTCAAATGATAGTTTGTCTTTTGCTGGAAAATCAGCCTGCCGTCCGTTTAGATTGAAATTTGCCCCATGTCTAGCCACTGAACTTGGCTAGAACTGGACAAAATTTCAGGTGTCTAGTGGCTCCAGTTTGGGCGTGATAATTTTTTGATATGGCTCAACTTGAAAGTTTGGGTCACGCTCACTTGAAAGTTTGTCTTTAGCTGTAAAATCAGCCTACTGTCCGTTTCGATTGAAATTTTCCGCACTTCTAGACACTGACCTTGGCTAGAACTGGACAAAATTTGAAGTGTCTAGTGGCTCCAGTTTGGGCGTGATAATTTTTTGATATGGCTCAACTTGAAAGTTTGGGTCACGCTCACCTGAAAGTTTGTCTTTAGCTGTAAAATCAGCCTACTGTCCGTTTTGATTGAAATTTTCCGCACTTCTAGACACTGACCTTGGCTAGAACTGGAAAAATTTGAAGTGTCTAGTGGCTCCAGTTTGGGCGTGATAATTTTTTGATGTGGCTCAACTTGAAAGTTTGGGTCACGCTCACCTGAAAGTTTGTCTTTAGCTGTAAAATCAGCCTACTGTCCGTTTCGATTGAAATTTTCCGCACTTCTAGACACTGACCTTGGCTAGAACTGGACAAATTTGAAGTGTCTAGTGGCTCCAGTTTGAGCGTGATAATTTTTTGATATGGCTCAACTTGAAAGTTTGGGTCACGCTCACCTGAAAGTTTGTCTTTAGCTGTAAAATCAGCCTGCTGTCCGTTTCGATTGAAATTTTCCGCACTTGTAGACACTGACCTTGGCTAGAACTGGACACAATTAGAAGTGTCTAGTGGCTCCAGTTTGAGAGTGATAATTTTTTGATATGGCTCAACTTGAAAGTTTGGGTCACGCTCACCTGAAAGTTTGTCTTTAGCTGTAAAATCAGCCTGCTGTCCGTTTCGATTGAAATTTTCCGCACTTCTAGACATTGACCTTGGCTAGAACTGGACAAAATTTGAAGTGTCTAGTGGCTCTAGTTTGGGCGTGATAATTTTTTGATATGGCTCAACTTGAGAGTTTGGGTCACGCCCTCCTGAAAGTTTGTCTTTAGCTGTAAAATCAGCCTACTGTCCGTTTCGATTGAAATTTTCCGCACTTCTAGACACTGACCTTGGCTAGAACTGGACAAAATGTCAAGTGTCTAGTCGCGCCAGTTTGGGCGTGACAAGTTTTTGAATAAAGCTCAACTTGAAAGTTCGGTCACGCTCAACTAAAAGTTTGTCTTTTGCTCGAAAATCAGCCTGCTGTCCATTTCGATTGAAATTTTCCGCATTTCTATCCACTGACCTTCGCTAGAAATGGACAAAATTTCAAGTGTCTAGTTAGACAAAGACAATAGACACCGACAAATCTCCGACATGCTGTAAATTCTAATGTATTTGTTGTGCCGAGCCCTTCGGACACGACACTGGCAGAGGAACAAGAAACTAGAAATTTGAAAGTTTGGAGGGTTCTTTTGCGTTGAAATGAGTCCCGTGCCAGAAGGGCTCGGCACAACAAAGGCATTAGACTTCGACAAAGCTCCGACAGACAATAAATCCTAATGTATTTTTTGTGCCGAGCCCTTCGGGCACGAAACTGGTAGAGGAACCAGAAACTAGAAATTGAAAGTTTGGAAGGTTCTTTTGCATCAGAATGAGTGTCATGCCCGAAGTGCTCGGCACAACAAAGACATTAGACTTCAACAAAGCTCCGACATACAGTAATTCTAATGCATGTGTTGTGGCGAGCCTTTCGGGCACGACACTGGCAGAGGGACAAGAAACGAGAAATTTGAAAGTTTGGAAGGTTCTCTTGCATTGGAATGAGTGTAGTGCCCGAAGAGCTCGGCACAACAAATACATTAGAATTACTGTATGTCGGAGCTTTGTCGAAGTCTAATGTCTTTGTTGTACCGAGTCCTTCGAGCACGACACTGATTCCTATGTTAAAGAACCTTCCAAACTTTCAAATTTCTAGTTTCTTGTCCTCTACCAGCGTCGTGCCGAAGGGCTAGGCACAACAAATACATTAGAATTTATTGTATGTCGGAGCTTTGTCGAAGTCTAATGTATTCCTTGTGCCGAGCCCTTCGGGCACGACATTGATTCCAATGCAAAATAACCTTCCAAACTTTAAAATTTCTCGTTTCTTGTGCCTCTACCAGTATCGTGCCCGAAGGGCTCGGCACAACAGATACATTAGAATTTACTGTATGTCGGAGCTTTATTGAAGTCTAAGGTCTGTGTTGTTCTGAGCCCTTCGGGCACGACACTCATTCCAATGCAAAAGAACCTTTCAAATTTCTTGTTTCTTGTTCCTCTACCAGTGTCGTGCTCGAAGGGCTCGACACGGCAAATACATTAGAATTTACTGTCTGTCGGAGCTTTGTCGAAGTGTAATGCCTTTGTTGTGCCGAGCTCTTCGGGCACGACACTCATTCCAATGCTCGATTCGACAAAGCTCCGACAGACAGTAAATTCTAATGTATTTGCCGTGTCGAGCCCTTCGAGCACGACACTGGTAGAGGAACAAGAAACAAGAAATTTGAAAGGTTCTTTTGCATTGGAATGAGTGTCGTGCCCGAAGGGCTCAGAACAACACAGACCTTAGACTTCGACAAAGCTCCGACAGACAGTAAATTCTAATGTATTTTGTTTTGTCGCTTTTGTCGAAGACTAATGCCTTTGTTGTGCCGAGCTCTTCTGGCATGGCACTCATTCCAATGCAAAGAACCTTTGTGCCCGAAGGGCTCGACACAACAAATGCATTGGAATTTACTGTCTGTCGGAGCTTTGTCGAAGTCTAATGTCTTTGTTGTGCTGAGCCCTTCGGGCACGACACTCATTCCACTGCAGAAGAACCTTCCAAACTTTCAAATTTCTTGTTTCTTGTTCCTCTACCAGTGTCGTGCTCGAAGAGCTCGACACAGCAAATACATTAGAATTTACTGTCTGTCGGAACTTTGTCGAAGTCTAATGTCTTTGTTGTGCTGAGGCCTTCGGGCAGGACACTCATTCCAATGCAAAAGAACCTTCCAAACTTTCAAATTTCTAGTTCCTTGTTCTCTACCAGTGTCGTGCTCGAAGGGCTCGACACAACAAATACAGTAGAATTTACTGTCTGTCGGAGCTTTGTCGAAGTCTAATGTCTTTGTTGTGCCGAGCCTTCGGGCGAGAAACTGGCAGAGGAACAAGAAACTAGAAATTTGAAAGTTTGGAAGGTTCTTTGCATTGGCAATCAGTGACTGTATGTCGGAGCTTTGTCGAAGTCTAATGTCTTTGTTCTGCCGAGCCCTTCGGGCACGACACTGGTACAGGAGCAACAAACTAGAAAAGTCGATTAAGCGACATAATTAATTAATTGAATTCAAACCGACCATTGCGTTCCAACAATAAAATACACAAAGATCATGGAAAATGGTCATATACACGGTTGGAACGCCCCTGTATGTGTTACTGAAGCTACATTTTGGTCCAGTTTTTCACAAAACGTAGAAGATGTCTAAGGCAGTTAATATTGCATAAATATACAGGGTGGCCCCAGTTTTTTCGTAGTAACAAAAGTGCGAATAGCAAATTTTAGTATAAAACTCAACTGAAATTTAGTACAGGGTTCATATCTAAATTGTTAACTTTGGAATTTAACATCCATGTGCCATTGCGTGTAATCATTGGGAAAAAGGTTGCCGATTTTTCTTTGCCCTTGTTTTTCTTGAGTAGCTAAAGAGTTTTCCCCACTAAAACGCCCCATTTTTTCCAGGGATAAAATACAGCAAACATTGGAAAAACTGCGTCGACAAACGACGTTGCGTTTTGCAGACCTCCAGCAGTCCAAGCAGTTGAATTTAGTGTTGTACTACATGGAGAAAGAGTTTCATTTTACTGGTAATGGAATATGGAGAACGGACCTTGTAGACAGTCCAGCAGAAGAAAAAACCTTGGAATAAAACCCGAAATAGAAGAATGCGTTTTATTGCGTGGCTTGGAATATTTCCTGTTAAATCCTGCAAAATCCAACAGTTTAGCTTCCAAATCAACTGATAGTTTAACATTTCCGTTGGCCTTCGCATAGTTTGCGTTCTGTTCGGGCGTTTTTCACCAGAAAAAAACTAACAGAAGAAACTGTCCGTCTTCCTCAAGCATTTCAGTGTGTAGTTAGTCTTCGTACAGTGCTGTATTTTATTGTTCGCGTAAACCAATTCAAGTCTAGTATTTTTTAATTGTTTGTCGGTAATTTAACTGTATTGATCAATTCGACATGTCGGCTCCAAGTAGCTCCGACGAGCAGGAAAGTTCAGGGCGGAAGAAACAGAGTGGTGCATGCCGATCCTCGTCACCATTAGAATCAGATTCTCCGAGCATGCAGGCCATGTCATTGGATCTAGCATGTCGGTCCAAGTAGCTCCCGAAAGCGCAGGAAGTTCAGGGAGGAAGAACACACAGTGGTGCATTGCCGATCTCGTCACCATTAGAATCAGATTCTTCGAGCATGCCGGCCATGGCCATTGGATCTAGCAGTATTGACCAATTCGACATCTCGGCTCCAAGTAGCTCCGAAGAGCAGGAAAGTTCAGGGAGGAAGAAAACACAGTGGTGCAATGTCGATCTCGTCACCATTAGAATCAGATTCTGCGAGCATGCCGGCCATGGCCATTGGATCTAGCCAGTAATGACCAATTCGACATGTCGGCTCCAAGTGGCTCCGAAGAGCAGGAAAGTTCAGGGAGGAGAAGAAACCACAGTGGTGCAATGTCGATCTCGTCACCATTAGAATCGATTCTGCGAGCATGCCGGCCCATGGCATTGGATCTAGCAGTATTGACCAATTCGAGATGTCGGCTCCAAGTGGCTCCGAAAAGCAGGAAAGTTCAGGAGGAAGAAGAAACACAGTGGTGCAATGTCGATCTCGTCACCATTAGAATCAGATTCTGCGAGCATGCCGGCCATGGCCATTGGATCTAGCAGTATTGACCAATTCGAATGTCGGCTCCAAGTGGCTCCGAAAAGCAGGAAAGTTCAGGGAGGAAGAAGACAGGAAAGAAACAAGTGGTGCAAATTGTCGATCTCGTCACCATTAGAATCAGATTCTGCGAGCATGCCGGCCATGCCCATTGGATCTAGCAGTATTGACCAATTGAGATGTCGGCTCGAAGTGGCTCCGAAGAGCAGGAAAGTTCATGGAGGAAGAAACACAGTGGTGCATTGCCGATCTCGTCACCATTACAATCAGATTCTGCGAGCATGCCGGCCATGGCCATTGGATCTAGCAGTGTTGAAAATCCTGCTGTAATCCAAAGTACTGAGGAAGAGGATCGTATTCATCCTCCTGGTCCGTCCACACGGCCGGATTCAGCGGAAGCAATTGAGTCACTGGAAGCAATTAAGTCACTGGATGAAGTTTCGTCACCGGAAATTCAGGCAACTCCAGCATCATCTTCAAGCCAGTATTCATCCTTGGTTAGTATCCAACAAGGCCCCTCCACATTCGGCCAACGGTGTGGAATACTGTACATCTGGAATGAGACGAGTGGGACTGTGTAAGTAACCCCTTTTCCATATACTGGGTGTTTGTGAGAGAAAAATCAGCAAATGCTTTTTATTCTATTGTTTCAAACGCTGACGAAATGGTCTCTAGTTACTAGGGTTTTCATGGCCAGTTATGGCAAATGGTTGCCGCAATCTAGCGGGTGTATTTTTGGGGTTTATACAGGGTGGTCCTCAACTGCTCACCGACATATTTGTTACGCGAAAATATTGCGTTTCCGGCAAATTTGTCTTTTCCAAGATACAGTCCTGCGGTCTAAGTTTCACAGAAATTTTTCGTTTTTTTCCCTGGATTCTTAACCATTTTAGTATTATTTTAAAAAATTGTGTTGGAGGTTTTTTAGTTTAAGGAATCCAAATTTGCTGTATTCCTTAGCTTGTGGGGTCCCAGAGCGCGCTAGCTGCAAAGTCTGCAGCCATTTAAAACATCAGATATTGTTGGGTTTTAAAATAGCGCGTTTCGTAGGCAATATCTTCTTCCTCGATATTTCCTAAGCAAAAAATGTGTCTTGGTTCAAGTCGATATACTCGCACCGTTTTCGAGATATTTCACATTGAAGCCTCTAGTGATTTTTTGAATCTCAAATTGGATCCTTAATATTGTCGCATTTCCTTCACTGAATGGGACGAAGAGGCCAACAACAGGACCTGCCGGGAGCCCTGATTTTACCGCAATGGACTTCTGTTTTTGGGTTATATGGGTTCGATAGTTTACAACTTCCCACTAGCAACAGGAAAGAATGTGGCCGAAATTTTATATGCTGCAGAAGACATTTAATATTCCCTAACAATTTCATCACTGATATTTTCTGAGTCAGACTCAGTCGATTGAGTAGATTTTTTAGCGTTCATAGTTCTATTCTGGTATAAATTTTCAGTTAGAAGGCAAGCAAAAATGTATTAAACACATGTACCGGGAGTTTAAATACTCGTCAGTCATGTTTTCTTGGCCAAAGTGTAAATCCGTCTGCCGGCAACATCGGGTGGCTCAGACATGAAAAAAGTATAGGATGTTATAACCTCAGTCTCTGAGTAATTTGGATATTTAATCGCATGTTTATCTGCAGCCATTCGAGATGTGTTTGTTTTTTTTTATGACCCGTCACATTTTCCCACGAATTTTATTTAAACTTTCTTTTTTATTTCCGAAAAAGGCTGCGCAAACAAAATGTTATTACAAACCAGTGACAAAACAGAGTTTCAACTTAGTTAACAGAGTAATTTAATGTTGTTCGCATAGCCGTTTTTCCAGAAATTTGCTTCGCAAATAAAAAAAGGTTTAAGTAAATTTCGTGCTAAAAATGTGACCGACCATAAAAAAAATTATATATCTCAATGACCGAAGATTTGAGGCTGCTCCATATTGCGCACAGAAATATTAAAACTTCAGTTGAAAAAATCAGATCACCGACTGAGAAAATGAGTGAAAAAGTGCTTTTTTTCTGTGCTTGCGCCATTAAGACAACAGAAAACTAAACTTGATTTTCACACGAACTTTCGAATGAGTTTTGCTGGATTTCTATGAAACTTTCAGTTCGATCAGCTTGGTATTTGTGAAAAACAAAGCTCTCTAAATGGAAAATCCATATTCAAGCCATGAAATGATTTGTGAATTTTTTTCCATGCTCGCGCTTTAAGAGCGACTAAAACCAAACTTGATTTTAACACGAACTCTCGAATGAGTCTTCTGCTGGTTTTCTATGAAACTTTCAGTTCGATCAGCTTGATATTTTATGTAAAAGCTCTCTAACTGGAATATCCATACTCAAGCCGTGCCATGATTTGTGAATTTTCCATGCTCGCGCTTTTAAGAGCGACGTAAAACAAACTTGATTTTAACACGAACTTTCGAATGAGTTTTTGCTGGATTTCTATGAAACTTTCAGCTCGACCAGCTTGATATTTTGTGCAAAAGCCCTCTAAATGGCAAATCCATATTCAAGCCATGAATGATTTGTTAAGTTTTTTTTATGCTCGCGCTTTTAAGAGCGACGTAAAACCAAACTTGATTTTAACACGAACTCTCGAATGAGTCTTCTGATTTCTATGAAACTTTCAGTGCGATCAGCTTGATATTTTATGTAAAAGCTCTCTAACTGGAATATCCATACTCAAGCCGTGCCATGATTTGTGAAGTTTTTCCATGCTCGCCCTTTTATGAGAGCGACGGAAACCCAAACTTGAATTTGAAACGAACTCACGACTGAGTCTTTGGCGGGATTTCTATGAAACTTTCAGTTCGATCAGCTTGGTATTTTGTGCAAAAGCTCTCTAAATGGAAAATCCTTATTCAAGCCGTGCCATGAGTTTGTGAATTTTTTCCGTGCTCGCGCTTTTAAGAGCAACAGAAAACTAAACTTGATTTTGACCGAATTCTCGAATGAGTGTTTTGCTGGATTTCTATGAACTTTCAGCTCGACCAGCTTGATATTTTGTGCAAAGCCCTCTAATGGCAAATCCATATTCAAGCCATGAAATGATTTGTGAATTTTTTTTATTCCATCTCCGCGCTTTTAAGAGCGAGAAAAACCAAACTTGATTTTAACACGAACTCTCGATGAGTCTTCTGCTGGATTTCTATGAAACTTTCAGTTCGATCAACTTGACATTCTATGTAAAAGCCGTCTAACTGGAATATCCATACTCCAGCCGTGCCATGATTTGTGAAGTTTTTTCCATGCTCGCCCTTTTAAGAGCGACGGAAAACCAAACTTGAATTTGAAACGAACTCCGACTGAGTCTTTGGCGGGATTTCTATGAAAC